>JAYKAV010002788.1:1201769-1235414 GCA_035582835.1 Phoebastria nigripes
GCGCCGCGCAGAGCTGCCCGCGCTGGGCGCTGCTGGCCCTGGCGCTGCCGGCTCTGGCGCTGCCCGCCGAGCGGCTGTCGCTGCTGCCGCACGGCGAGGAGCGCGGCGACGCCGCGCTGGAGCCCGGGGACGATGCGCGCTCGGCGGCGCTGGAGCTGAGCACGGCGCTGCGCTTCTACGGCGCCGCCGTCCGCTCCCTCTACGTGAGTGTGGGGCCGGGAGGGCGCGGGGCCCCGCTCCGGCTGCCGGAGGGTCGGAAAGGCTGTTGGGGGCTCCCTGGGGGGGCTCCCCGCCTCTTGCCGTGGTGCTGCCTGGCTTTGGGTTGGTGCGTGGTGGTGCTTGTTGGGTTTCACGTCGGTTGTGTGAGGCGCCATGGCCAGAGGTCGGTGCGAAAAGCTTAATTGTTCTAGTTGTGTTCAGTCAGGTATCAGGCCGTGTTAATTCCCTTCTCACGCTGTGGCTGTTGCTGATTCTTTGCGATGCACGCAGTCTGTGGAGGCAATGCAACAGACAGTAGGAGGGTAAAGAGAATGTAATCTGCTATCCAGAGTGAACACCATCCCCAGGTGTTTTCTGTGCTCCCGCATAGGGTGTATGTCCAGCTAAGGAACATCCTTGCCGTGGTCTATGTTTTGTGTGCTTTGGCATGCCAAAGTCACAAAACTGAAACTATGAGTGTCTAGCCAGCAGCCTGACATGTCCACGACTTGCACCTCTTAGCACTGAAAGTGCTGTTCTGCCCCTTAATGTCTTGGGCATTCTCAGATGTTCTTTGCACAAGAGTCCCTTGGTTAGGGGAAATGCGCATCCTGAGCAATTGCAGGCTTTGGGCTGCAGGCAGACCTCAGCCATGTGTGCGTGCCTCATAGCAGAATCCGCATCCCAGAGTTGTGTGTGCATGTTTATAGCTAGTGGAGGACGTTTGGTGTATGAAAGTGGGATTGAAAACAGATTGTCTGAAGCAGAGCTGCTCAAAAGTAGCCAGAAAAAAATGTTTAGAATGGCAGCATGTCTCCAGAACGCTGCGAGAGTACTGGCTGTTTTATCATTGCCTCTTTTCCCCTGAAGCCTCATCTAGGCTGGCAGTTGAAGATGCTAACTAACGTATTTAGAAAGGTCTTAGTAGGGAAGGCCTAGTGTGTTTAGTGCGTTAATCTGATCAAGCTAAAACCCACCTCCCTGTACAGATAAACCGACGTGCTTTAGCACCATGGGTCTATGATGCAACTTTGGGGACTAATCTACATGGAGGCACTTGGGAAACTAGACCTCCATGTGGCCGCAGTCATTCAAAATTTGTTGTAGCTCCCATGTACCTGAGTCTGTTTTATGGGTATTCACTGAAGATTTAACATGTTTGCATTACACTGAATTATATTAGTGCTGCCACTTAAGTTGTGCTCTTTTTCATTGTCCACACTGCCCCTACCTAGATACATCCTGAAATCACATCTGAAATCCAAAATTTTGAGGGATTCAAGTTATGCCTGTGTGGAAAACAGGTGCTGTTAACTGAGGCTGGCAGTAAAGACAAAGTAAATTCACAAGTATTAAGTGCAGTTCAGACTTCAGTTTGACCCTTAGTTCATTGTCTTGTCTTCCATACTCTAAGTTTGGTCACTGATTAGCCAACCCAAGTAAAAAATACACTTTTTGAAGCACAGACGTATTCTTGAAAGATAGCGGGCTGTGTATCCAGTCACTGAGAAGCAAAGATAACAAGTAATGTGTCAGATAAGTGACAGAAAGGGGACAGAGTTTTCAAAGAGCAGTAAATTGGTTAACAACACTAGGTTTCTTTAGTTTAATGATCTTGTTACTTGCCCATGCCATAAAACAGGAATGGTTCTAGTTAGTTTTTTCTGGAAGAATACCTGTATAGAGGCTATTCCAGATTCACTTTAGAGCTCTTGCAGAATGATTACTCAGTACTAAGGATGGGCGATTTTAATATGGGCAAAGTCTGATAATGAATGGTATTTCAGTATCAGTCTACATGATATGCAGAGGCCTTTAACTTGCATTTAATCTGTCACAAATATTGCAAAACAGAAACACAGTGCAAACTGTATGGGAATAGGGGAAGGAGAAGTATACTTGTTAAGGAAAGGTATTGAGCAGTCTTAAATGCACCTTCACAATACCCAGTATTATTGTATATTGGCAGTGAGTACTTATTAAGCTCTATGATGTTATTCAGTAAGCAGAATTTACCAAATTATTGCTAGCTGGTAGTAAATACTATTAAGCTGATACAATTAACATGTGGTATCGGTAGAAATACCTCATAATACTTAAAGGAACTTAAAGGAATCCTGGATCAGATTTTGAGTTGTGATGAAATACGTCTTTCTGTATGGTTCATCAGGATAATGTGATAATCTTATCTTAATTTTTGAGTGTTTGATTTTTGCAAGTTTTGCCTTCAATCAGTTGAAAATTTACATGGGTTCTCTATTTTTTCCAACAGTTGAGAAGCTGAGTTGTTTGAGTTAACTCTACACATGAATAAAAAGGCAAGGAGTTCTGAGGAATGATTGTTTAATATCAACTTGTCATAAAATCCCTGGCAACAAAACTTTTTTTCTTTTCATAGACAGAAGAGAGAACTTTTATTCACTATAAGTGGAAACAGACTTTCACATACTGTAATCTTCAGTATGGTGTTTTCCTATGTAAGGTTTATAACATTGAATCCTATCACTAACCCATGCTGATCTTTTTGTTTTAATAGCACACTTTTATTAAGGTTTTTTCAGTTTACACTAGGGCTCACTGATGTGGAAAAGCTAAGGGATTAGGGATTACTTCCTTTTAGGGAAGAATCGGAGTCCTTTAAGGCAAGCTTGGATCAATTTGTTAATTGTTACTTTTATTAACTTCCTAAATTAATAGTTGGTCATGTTTATATTAGAAAATTTTGCTGCTTTAAGTCAACTGGCACTTCGTTATACAAATAAATTCATTTTTTCTAAACTCTCTTACTCAGAAATATTCAAGTCCTCAAAATGCCTAGTAACTGAATGGGGGAAAAATACCTCATTTGTTTGACACTTTAATTTTTGTTATACACACACGGATACACTTTTTCTTTCAATAGAAGTACCTCATTACTTTGTACTTCCTTCTCTTCAGTTGATTTTTCAGGGTGGACCTATAATAGAGTGTGTGATTTGTCCTGCTACAAGCTACGAATGTATGTTAACGATGTGTGTAATCCAGAAGTTTAACATGCTAAAAATACATCTGTGTTAGTTCCTGTCAAGTTAAATAGTATTATACCCTAAAAGGAAAGATGTACAGCACAGCTGGTCTTTAGACAACGCCCACGTGAGACTTTTTTTTTTTTTTTCCTTTCCCTTTTGACAGGAATGATACTTTAATGAAACTCAGTACTTTACCCTGAATTACTTCTCTTTATTTTGGGGTTCACACTTTAACCTATCTGTGTGACCTTAAAAGGAACAGGGTAAAGTTAAATCATACTACTCACCATCTTTGTCGATATAAATGTATTGTTAAATTTGAAAACTAAAAACATTTTTTCAGTAATGATGAATGTTCTTTCTCTACACTAAAAATCTCTTCACAAAGTGAGCAGTTTGTGTATTTATTTTCATTTAATGGCTTGCAAATATTTTCTGGGTGATAGAGTACTTGCAACCAAACATTCCCTTAACATTTAAAACTGAACTGTCTCATTTATAAACTACAAACAAATGAAAATGGGGTTGGCATTTTTGCATCTCCTTAATAAAATTACTTGTTGCATTTAAGTTTTTAGCAAGATAGGAAATGAATAGTCAGAAGCATACCCCTAATAGGTGAAAAGAGGAAGGCCAAATGTTAAGTCATTTCTTCTGGTCTCTACTTTGTTCTGTAGTATTAACTAGTCCTGACTGTATTTTCTCTTAATGTTATTTTAATCTCTGCCATAAATGGGGGACCATGCAGCCGCAAAGTCTGCACGTACCAAATCTGATGAAGAGCATGGAATTTGTTTAAAATACTTAAAACACCAGTCATCTCTCACAGGAGGATTTAGAGTGGGAGTAGGGGTGCTTGTGTACAAAAAGTGTAAGCAAGGAGAAGGAAGGGAAAAACTTTTAATTTACTCTAAATTTATTACTTTAAAGGTGGCATCTGCTTGCTAAAATGTCGTAATGTCCACCATCTTCCCTACTGTAATCCAGTGGTATAGAATAATTGGTGGCTTTTAATTTTTAGGGTAAGTTTTAGCTTTGCATTACAGGGTTACGAGGCATTTTCTAGTGTACGGATGTTATAGAAATTCTGGGAACCTTTCTGGACTAGATCTCTGTTGCATGTCTGCCTGCAATTGCAGGGTCTACGCTGGGGTAACCCATGCTGTATTTATAGTTCTGTATTCCTAAAATTCATAGTTCACCTTAGGATCTGTGGCCACTGTTAAGTCACAAATGCTTAGAGGAAAAATGATCACAATATTCAGCTTCTCCTCCCCCTTTCTAACATGACCTTCATTCCCATCGTGCTTGTGCAGGTTATATACTGCTTATGTATCTTAGATATACTGTTCATGCATAAAGCCAACCTCCTATTTTTTACATGATCTTAACTTTTTTAGTATTTTTCACTGTAGCAACTAATGAAATTATACATCTGCAGACAATACGGTCAGCATATGTCAAGCCATTTTTAAAGTAAGTTCTGATATACCGTGTGAACTCTTTGCTAAGTTTAGCTAATGGTCCGTGCTAACAATTATCCAGTTATATACCAAGTTGATTGACCACTAGCCTGTGGCAGGGGGCATGCTCTGACCCCCTTAGTAGCCAAAGTGTGAGGGTTCAAGGTGTAGGTGTGTGCTGTATGTGATTTGTAGCACGAGTTCCCGTACTACACTTTTTCTGATTTGCTATACGTAGCAGTAGTAATGGCGGTCCAGATTTTAAAGGATGTTGCCAAGACATATGTAGCCAACATCCATGACAGGCTTGCACAGCCCACAATTTCTCTGTGTCTTGAAGAATATATGTAGTACTGGCCTCCTTGTTTCCAAATGTATATAGTAGAAAAGGGGAATTAAAATTTGGAGACACTGAGAATGATCAGAGACAGGGAACAGCTCTTATACAGGGAGTGTGTGAATAGGCTGGGGGTCTTTGTTCTGGAGAAGAAATTACACAGGGGGAGGCAGGGTTTGATTGTATGTCCCAATACAAAAACTAGGGGCCATCAAATGAAGCTGGGAGCTGGACTGAAAACAAACAAAACCAGGAGAGACCTCAGGGTATGAGTCACAGAYCTGTGGATTTCCTTTTTAAGGGATTTTGTGGATGCATAAAGTTTATATGTGTTGAAGGGAAGACTTAACAATACGTGAAGGAGATCTACTGAGGATGAATAAACAGCTAAACCACAGGGAATCCCTTGAGCTGAATGTGGAGGCTGGTTGGAGGAGTATGTGCATGTCCTTCTCTTGTTCTGCCGAATCCGTAAGTTGCCAGGTATGGCTGGGGACAGGCAACTGGGCTAGATGGCCTTGACGTCTGAGTCATGGTGGCCATTCTGACCCTCTTCCAAGCATTCATAAAGATTGTGTAACATTGTGAACATCTTGACCGTATGAAAAGATCCAGCAGCAGTTTGTTCTTCTTGGACTCGCAAGAATCCCAGTGAGTGAGATAAATCTGTGAGAGATTGTAGTTTTAGTTTCATAGCTTGTGGTGCCTGCAGGTAGTCAGATCTGTCCTGTTATCAGGTAGTCAAACACTTGGAAATACATTTGTATGTGTCTGATTCATACAGTGTCATACACATCTGGAAGAAGGGCCCGGGACAAAAAGCTGTGTGTGAGCAGTTTATGCACTGCCTCAGGGCCTGACACCTGTAGTCTTCCTTGCTTCTTCTGTGTGTGTGTGAAAGTCAACTCTGGTTTGCCAAGGGAGTTTGGCTGTCACACTTGGACATGCCCTACCTGTATGTATGAATGTATTTATTTCATTTTTAGTCAGAGGTGGTTGGCTGCGACACGTCATCTCACTGGCCAGTTAAATCTTGCTGAGCCAGTATGTATGCATTTTCAGACCAAGAGTTTCAGTTATATGTTAACGCTTCCCCCCCCCCCSCCAAGTAATAGAGCCAGTTTTCCATAGGACTGTGTCAGGGTACCCAGCTGTAAGGGAATTTACAGGGTGGCCTGTATCTGCTATAGAAATTCTGTCTACTAGCCTCTATAGCCCCTGGTATAGGAGCTGTGCTCATAGCGCATCTTAAGAGTGAGCAGCAGCTTGTTGCAATCAACCTTGCACAGTAGCAGAGAAGTTCCTAGGAGAATGGTTGTAGTGAAGTGAAGTGAAAATTAGAGCAGTCCTGGCCAGGCAAAGAGAAATCTGTACATCTTCCCAGAAGACTTTCACCCAAGCTATTACAATATTTAAGCATGGAGAAGTTTTTYGGGTGGGCACCTATGTGTAGATTAGTTCTTTGCTCAGAAGTTCTATCAGCTTCTGAGGCAGTGCTGTAGTAGCAAGGAAAGCTCAACTGACCCACTTGCCTCCTGACTCCCTAACCAGGTTTTCATGGGAATGACATAGCCTGTTGTGTCATGACTTACGTGTGTRTGTGGGACAAGACAGAGCTGTTCAGTTTCTCCTTTGTCCCCCCACCCTTTTTTTTTTTTTCTTTTCATCGACAGCAGACTTTCTTAGGAATGGGCAGCTTTCTAAACTGTCCAGATTAAGCATCCTCCTCTGCCTTCACGGTAGAAGTCCAGATTCCCAGGGGGTATGCTATGACTTTGATACAGCTTCTCTGTAGTCCACTCTCCTTTACACCAGGTAAGAATCTAACTCACTGGCTAACCAAAAAAGTAACTGTTGCAAATACTTGCTTCATCCTTACCATCCCCAGTCATGCTGTTGTAAAACTGCTCTTCAGGAGAGTAACAGCTAAAAGTGAGAAGAGCATTTGGTCATCTGGGAGGGTCTGTACACAATTCTTGACAGACTCACAGAGGGGTTGCGCTGGGTCTTGGTCTGAGAAAGACTTGGAAACTTATGAAATGTGGTGGTTATGTATATCTTTGTTAGAAGAGGCACTAAGTGTCTGAAATTTAAATAGCTAAAATCTTTATCTAGGGAAAAAAGGTTGGTCTATTCATAAAGTAGACCTCTGGTTTTGGGCAACTGAAATCCCTTGACTCCTGACATGGGATACAAAACAAAAACTTGAAAAAATTACTTGAAAAAATACTTTATGAATACAAGACTGAGTTTTGACTCAATTTCTTTCGGAAATGCAATGAAAATATTGTGATCTGGAGCACATAGGTGTGGGAGACAGCCATATGAACGGTATCTGTCTTCTAATTTGCGCCTTTTTATTAGGTTGCCACTAATGGGATTATTGCAGTGAATGAACCTTCAAGTGAAGAAAAATATCTTGGTCAATTCCCAGTCAGTTTTGGGGTTATTGCTCCTTTTATGGCTGACCTGGACACAACAGATGGACGTGGAAATGTGTATTATAGAGAAGATTCATCCTCAGATGTCTTGCAACTTGCATCAGACTATATCAAAAGAGGTTTTCCCAAGACTACTTTTGATCCCAGCAGTGTTGTCATTGTTACCTGGAAGCTCGTGGCTCCTTACCAGGCACCGGGAGATCACACTTTGGGAGAAAAGGTGAATGTTAATCAGAGCTTTAAGACATGTTGGACACATGTTCAGCTGAAGTGTAACACCATAACCTGTTGTTCTGAAGGCTTGAATTCCTTTGTGTTTAAATGAATCCTGTACAGTTAAGAACACGTTTTGTTGTTGAAAAGGCTGTAGCAAAATAGGAGTTTCCAGAATTTTTACTTGATTTTTTTTTTTAACAGTATTTTATTCATTCAAAAGAAAATTCTTGAATCTACATAGCTGATTTCTTTGTATTCCCTGACAACTTTTACTTTGAGTGTTAAGTGTTATGTGGTAATAACTGAAATAGTAGGATATCCTGCCCTCCATCTGTGCAATATAATCCAGTTGGCTTGCATTTTTCKACAGACTCTTAAGTCATTTTGACATCAAACTATCTAAAATCTGATAGGTATATGGACTAATAGGAACATCATACTGTGAATCCCTTTTGGACAGATGACATTGCATTCACAAAAAGGTCATGCTTTGTAGCTAGTATTGAATGAAGAAGCAGTTAGAGGTTATTTTTGGTATTACTTGCAAACCATTTTCCCTTTTTAAACCATATTAGGTACTATCCTGCAAAGACACGTAACTTTATGCACCATAATTATCCCAGCTGATGAGCCTGCTCACAGTGTATCAAGTTGAGAACATTACCACAACTTATCAAATCTTATTTTATCAAAGATTAATTTCATGTGCCTAATTTGACACAACCGTTGTGTTCACAGTAATGATTCTGCACTCTGGTAGCAACGAATAGCTGATGTTTGAGGTACGGTCTCGATGGTTCCTACAGTATGTAGGAGTGTTCCTACAGGAAAAGAAACTTGCAGCAACATGAAACTTGGACTCTTCTTTAACTATTCTGTTTACAGAATTTTTYTATTTAGTCTAGCATGTCAGTCTTTTTATTTTAAGGAGATGATATAGCATCCTATGCATGTTACAGAACTTAGAATTGTTGTTTTAGGCAGCCTCTCTGGCTATTTCCTAACAGGTTCATTCACCTTTGATAATGCTTTTTTTTTAGCGTTTATGCATGCTAAAGCTAGAACTGCCTTAGCAAAACATAAGCTTGTGTAATATTGGTTTCTCCTAGGAAGTGCATGATGCGTTATGTGTGATGGAAATTCAGATTTTGACTTTGTGTTTAAAAAAATGTTATTCTGTTGTCTATCTTGATTATTTTTCCATGAGTAAGTGGATGTTAATTTTTTTCCACAGAGAAACACATTCCAGGCTGTTTTAGCCTCTTCTGACTCCAGTTCCTATGCTATTTTCCTTTATCCAGAAGATAGTTTGCAGTTCTATAGTACATACTCCAAGAATGATGATGGAAAGATTCCTGCTATGGTTGGCTTTAGTCAAGCCTCTACGAACTACTACTTTTGGGAAAAGCCAGGGTCCTACAATGTCATTGCTAATGATGAAGACAGCATTAGAAACCTGCACAAGTATGCATTTTTGTTTGTTTAAACTCCTCAAGAAAACATCAAGGAGTTCCATGTTTTTCTTAATTGTAGCATGAGTCAATGAGAAATAATAAGATCCCATTAGCCATTGCATGAGCAATTGCAAAGTCTGCCACTGATAAATATCCACCCTCTTGAGGAATATAAGGACTTTGGTCTAATTTGTCAAAAGTCCATAGTTCCATTGTCACTGGTAGGAGCAGCTGTATACTTAGYCCTTCTAAAAATAGGACCACTTAAGACTTTAATTTTTTATACTGGACAGTCTTTTTTTGAAAGAAGTGAACACAAAAGAAAAGGAACGAGTTAGAAGGTTTTAGTAAGTCTTAGCAAGATCTTTGTGGCCCAAATATCTCCTTCTGTTCCCATCACTTTGGAGACATGAAGGCTAGAAATTCTCAAGAAGAGAGCTTTGGGTGGGGAGAAAAAATGCTACCCAAACTGTCAGGGGTGTTTTATAGTTAAATAAACCGTACCTGTAGATAAGTATGTAGATAAGATAATTCGACAGTTTTGTCCTGATATTTCTCAGTGAAGGATAACATTTTGTGTAGGCTAGAAATACCACACAACTTGTGCTTGATCATTTTGATTTGGCGTATACTTCTCTTTGATAGAAGCAGCAATGCTGGGAACCAAGGTGTCTGGGTGTTCGAGATTGGTAGCTCATCTGACAGTATTGTGCCTGCCAAGATCAGCAACGTTTTGGACAGCCTAGAGTCCAATGAACAAGACCAGGAGATGACTTCAAAACCATTTATGTCAGACTATGGCTCCACTGAAATAAGACAGCAGTATGTCACCAGTAGTACAGACAGCACAGAAGAGGATCAGCACCATGTTACGTATAGTGTTCCTCAGCTAGCTGCAGAAGACTTTCTGACTTCATACCAAGATGTAACAGGAACACCTTCGACTGAGTCTTTTTACAGTCATCAAGATTTCCCRACAGCAAAAGCTCCACCTCGCCAGTTCCAGGTCCAGCAGTTCCCTCCCCAGCAACCCCAAGTCATAGATGTGGAAGAATTTGATGAAACTGGTATAGGTAAGGTCTTTTGTACAGCTTGAGTACTTCTAAGATGGATAGGCTGCAAAAAACAGAGGTGTGCAAGAAATTGAACTACTAAAGGAATAATCTGTTTCCTTCTCACTACCTTCATATCTGAAAATCTGGACACATTTAATAAGTTTGTGTTAGTCATCAAGGTAGTTAACTTGGATGTCACCTCAGATTCAGATCTCACTAGTCTAGTAAACTAGGGCCCCAGCCAAGCTCACAGGAGAGCACATTTACAATGTGTCTGTGGAACCTGAATCTCTCCTGAGGAAAGCTTCCTATAGGGATAATTGTATTCCTAAAGCTGATGCATTCTTAGCAACAACTGATTTCCCCTTCTCTTTTGCCCAGGACTGTTGTTAAATGTGTGATCTTAAGTTTAATAGCTGCATTAAGTGGCTGTTCTTGGTAAGGATTTTATGATCAGTTCTACTGAAACCTAGCTTATTTCCGTTCATAGATGTGTTACTGAATACAGGTGATTTAACAAAGGTTGGGAATAGTAACTGTTGTAGAAATTGTTGGCTAAGGTTTCATGGCCTTAAGTTTTACGAGGGTGGGATTAGCGATTCTAACTTCTGAGCAAGTGTTTGTAGAAAATTCAAAACAGTATGACTCACTGCCCAGATGTTAATTGTTTCTTGAAGCAGATGTGAGAATTGCTATCTCCATGAAATAATGGGGTAAGCTAATTAGAATTACAGGGTGCATGAGTTGGTGCACAGTCCTGGGTACCATACTGATGTGTTTTGTTCTGAGGTTGGAAAGGCTCCTTTTTGCTTTGGTTTGGAAACAAGGACAGGTTAAAATTATTGTGTATTTATTTTGCCAAGACAGTTTAACTGATCTGTATTAATATAGATCTGCTGAAGTCAATAGAATTAAACAGTTTTCTAACGTCTGAAGCCCTGATGTTTTCTGCAAAGTAGTAGACTGTTACTTGCATATTGCAAGGTTAGCAAAAATCAATTGCAATTGTTTGTTTTCCTTGAAGAGAAAATGAAAAAAACTAATCAAGTTAGTCTAGAGATATTTTTAAACTAAACTAGGGATATGTGAATACTATAGTAATTGCATGAAGTATAAGTGTCTGGTCTTATTTTCTACAGTGTTTCGCTACCACACAGATGTCCAACAGACCTGTGCTAACAATCGCCACCAGTGCTCTGTTCATGCTATTTGCAAAGATTATCCCAATGGATTTTGTTGCAGTTGTATTCCTGGTTACAAAGGAAATGGCAGACAATGTGTAGCAGAAGGTAACTTTTTTCAAAATTAGGTACATATGCAGCAATTGCACATGGCATTCTTGAATGAGGCGACCTGTTTTCAATACTAAAAAACACATGTGGTTAAATACTTCTTGAAAGACTTATCACTGAGGTGTATTGAAAGGTATTTTAAGAAGTGGGCTATGCTTTCTAAAACGGTGTGGTTTTTTGAATGAAGCAAATTATTTTAGGTGGTCAATTATATGCATTATGCATTTTAACATGACTTTCTAGAAAAAATAAACACTTACATAACTGACATAATTTAATAGATAGTGTAACATCCAGTGTTTATTGCTAGAATTAGTCGTGAAGTTCCAACGTGTTATAATCTGATTTGGTTCCCACTCTAGAAATGGACAGTTCAAAGGGGATGAACAAATTAACTTTGATCATCAAAGTAAAGACCATGGCTCCTCTTTGTCTGACTCTTAAGCTTCTTTACTAAAGGGCTAATCTGTCAGATTGTTGTTAGATACCCATTTAAACTTTGTTCCTGGGTAAAATCCATAAAGGAATTTCTTCTATATACACTTGTAATCCTCATAGTGACTTGACTCAAGAGTATAGATGCATTTCAACAACTGAAATAGCTGACTGCAGACTTTGTGTTTTATGAGGCAGGAAAGCAAAACGTACTACTTAGCTCTCAGTTCATAAAATTTAATTTTCCGGAGAAAGAAAAGAAGGATCTGATGATAATGGAATTTGAATTTGCATGTAGGAAATTATATACAGAAGAAAACTAACAATCCAAAGTAGCTACTTCTGTAAAACATGGACAGTCTTAAAACCATCATTAGTTTTGAGTCAAGAAATAGAATAGGTTAGAATAATAGGTCAATTATTCTAACACCTAATGCTGTTAGCCTTCTAATAGGGAATGAACAAATTTACATTCAGTAGGTATTGATGTGAAGTGTGATCTTCAAAAGAAGTTGCTGTATGCCACTTACTGTCAGAGAGACTGTAACAGCTAAGTCTGTTTATGGAATTATCCTTGCAGACAAATTTGGTAATTGGGATAAAGGGCATCTCTTCAGGCAATTTTGGCCACTTAGTCATCTGTATAATAACAACACACACACATGAACGCACGCACTTACGTACGTAAGCAAATTAACACATTAGTAGGCAGTTTCCTGTCTGTTGAACTCTGCAAGCATTTGTTTGCCATTTATTTCAACATTAATATCTTTGAACATAGTGAACACTCTGAACACGTTCCTTRGAGAGTGTGCGGGAACTGTCGTTTTGTTCTGATGCATTATATTGATTTGCCAGGTTCTCCTCAGAGAGTCAACGGGAAGGTCAAAGGAAGAATCTTTGTAGGAAATAACCCCATTCCAGTTATATTCGAGAACACTGATCTCCACTCCTATGTTGTGATGAACCAAGGGCGTGCCTACACTGCTATCAGCACAATCCCAGAGACTTTGGGGTATTCCTTACTGCCTCTTGCCTCTATTGGAGGTATCATAGGATGGATGTTTGCTGTGGAACAGCAAGGATATAAAAATGGATTCAGTGTTACTGGTAACTTCTAAATCAAAATAATGTTCAAAAACTGTGCTATGCTTTCCTCTGTCTTGAGAGAAAAGAAATGTGTATTTAGAAGCAATGTAGGATGAAAATATGTTTATTCTGAGCTGCAAATGGATTGCTTTGTAATCAAACTCATGATTTTTCTTGTTTACAATGTATAGATATTTGTCTTTTTAATTTACTGTTGGTGCACAAGCACGTAAGTCTGTTAGAAAGAAGAATGGCTTGGCCAGTTCCTGTGCAAGAAAGAGATTATGAAAAAGGATCTGATTTTTGGTACTAGAGTGTACAGAGCTACTGAAAAAAGCTGCCCCTACATCTACAAGAGGTCTAACATGTTAATTGCCTGATTGTACTAACGGAGCAAAAGAGAAATGAAAATCTGACCTCATGAAGTTCTGAAATTCTTAACAGAAGCAATTCCTGCATGAGATGCAAATGATTCTGCTAACTTATTTGAGGGAAATCCCAGTTCACGATTACAGCTTTTCATGAGAGTCTGAGGCCAAATCTGGTTGGTTGTGCACATGAATTCAAGCTGTAGATCCAATCTGTTCTAGGAGAACATGTGTTTCTTTTTAAAATTTTATCCTTTACAGCCCTGTACTATGAATTTAGTTGAACATAACTTTTGTTTTGGGATTTTCTTAGATTTGGTGTGTTTGAAGTTTGTTCTGGAATTTACAACATACATTTCACTTGGTTTTGATTTGGAAACAGATGTACTGGATTTTTTAAATTTTTTTTTTTAACTCRCTGTATACCTAATGGAGGTTTTCTTTAAAACGTACAACTCCTTTGCCATTTTAACTGGTAGGATAAGGCCTACTATTATTAGCTTTGTTGGAACTTTTTTTTTTAATTTAAAAAAACCTGCTTCTTCAGGCTTACTTGCAATTTAGCTTGTTCAGTGCTTAAGAAAAGACAGTTTCCTTGCAGTATCCAAGGATATTATCAGTATACCTCTGAAAGTTATTTCTGTAGAAACCCAAAACATTAGCAATTATGCTGCATCAAAGCTTGCAGAAAATAGCAATTTGTACTTTATCTACTAGAAGCAATACTTTGAATAGAAGGATTCAGAAACCTCTGTTAAGTGGTGTAACATACTGTTTCTTTAGGTGGCGAGTTTACACGGCAAACTGAAGTAACTTTTCTTGGCAACAATGAGAAGCTGGTTATAAAGCAGAAATTCAGTGGAATTGATGAGCATGGTCACCTTACCATCAGCACAGAAATGGAGGGCAGAATACCTGAGATCCCATCTGGCGCATCAGTCCATATAGAACCATACACTGAACTCTACCACACTTCTAGTTCTGGTAAGGTTCCCTAAGAATGAAATGATAAGAAAGTGCACATTTCTCAGAGCAGAGTAAGAAARTCTGAAAAACATTATTTTATTCCCTTCTTAGCGAGTGTACTTAGGACCTTTCAATTTATAGAAAGTTGCTTTTTGCCTCTTAGGAACAGGTCCCAAAAGAAGGTGGATATTGAGTGGGACAATGCAAATATTTCTAATCTTTTTATTGAAAAAAATGTGAGTTTAACTTTCTCTGAACTGATGTTTGCAAAACACACTCGATTTCCCTTTCCATTGGCCTTATTTTTACACTGCTGATGGCAGTCGTACAAGTTGCAAAGCTTTTTGTAGGGTCCACAGCTCTTCAGTAGGAGCTGTACTGGTGTATACCTTTTTGTGGTAATGTCATTAAGTGGGCTTTGGTCTTGTCCGATGAGACTGTGCCAACCAGTTATTTACCAGTATGTGTCATGTAAACTGCATTGCAATGACTGTGCCTTATGTTAGTAACAAGCATTTGTCAGTATTATTTGAGCTGAATTTGAACAACTGACCAGAAAATTAGGAGCCCCTTAATTTCCTTCATTGTCTCTTCTTCTACTTCTCTCCTTCTCTCTCTCTCTCTCTCYCYCCCCCCCTTATCTCAGACTCTGAGATTTGGTAAGAGAGCCATTCTTCATTTCATTATTTACAGGGGAATCTCCCTTCTTTTGCTTTCCTCTTCCTGGATAAAATTACGGGTGTTTCAACACAGCAAAACCAAAGTGAGGTTGGAGTGTTGCTGCTGGCCAGCCWGCCCAGCTGTCAAAGAGCAATAAAGAGGAAGCAGCCCGTGGTGCACCCAGGTGCACATGAATACTGGGGAGAGTACACTTTGCTCCAAGGGCACAYTTCGATTGCTAGAGATAGCTGAAAATGGTGTAGTTGCATCATCACTGCCTTATATCTGCTAATGTCTGGCTTTGGTAGCCAGTGATGAACCCCTCTTGCTGCTTTGCCTGTTGTTATGGACTGTGAGGAGGAGGAGCTGGAGGCAGCAGGAAGCTTCCGCTTTGTGCTGAATGACTTCAGAGTTTTGGAGGAGTTGTCTGGGCAGCGTGTGCTCCGCAGAATGCCTGCCTTCCTGGCAGAAATGCTGTCCCCGTGGAGGAAAAGTCGGGCTGGAAGGAGGCATCCTTCAGGCTGGATTTGATTTACCAGTACTCAAATAGTTATTCTTCTGCTGTCCTATGGCACATCTGATAGACCATTACTTAGCAGAAATCCAGTTTTTGCCAACTGTTGCAAGTGGATTGATACAGGCGTGTTCTGGTGTCCACATGAAGCAGAGTGGAGTTCTGAGGAGCTTTCTGTTGGTGGGAGGATCCAGAAGCCCAGATCTGCTTTGAAGAATTTTGGTCACAATTTTTCATAATACAGAAAACTGTTGTGAAGCGTACAAGAGCTCTCAGACATGCATCTTCTTCAGGACTCTGTCAAAATGCAAGCCCAATAGACCACAATGAACTAAAAGTGGGTGTAGTTTGGTGCTGGTGAGGTGGCTCTTGTCCTTCTTAGCTTTCAGATCCATTTTGTAAATTCATCTAAAGAAACCTCTGAGTTTCCTGAGTTGAATTTTCCTTCCTTTACCTGGTAACCCACAAAGTAAAGTTAATTTTTTAAAATATGCCAAGATAAATTATATGACTCATTCCTCAAGGCTGTGATATCCGAGAACAGAGTAAGCCTAGTCAAGTGCCTATTACTTTGCATGGAAATACATCCACTTTTATAGCTTCTTGCCTTTGAAAYTTCTATTTACACTACTCAGCCTGTATCCCAAGTCTACAGATAGCATTGGGCAGAGTATTTTTGCTCTCTGTTCTGATCAGGGTGTTTGTTGCCATGTTGCAGTGATCACTTCGTCATCCACCAGGGAATACACGGTGACAGAGCCAGAAAGGGATGGGGTTGCTTCCACATATACGGGTGCCTATCAGTGGCGACAGACCATCTCGTTTGATGAATGCATTCATGATGACTCTCACCATGCTGCCTCTGCTACTCAGCAGCTCTCAGTGGACAGTGTGTTTGTCCTGTATAACCGAGATGAGCAGATTCTGCGATATGCCATGAGTAATTCCATCGGCCCCATCAGTGGTATGTATGAGTTGGAAATCTTTCTTTTTCTCTTTTGTGAGTAATTAAGAGCAGACTTCTATATTTTTTTAGCCTGCTTTAGCTGGGTTAAATTAATGAGTTATATTAATTCATTACGTTAATCAGTAGAAGTCTGGGTCCATCAATTAAGAAGAGAAATGGGACTGTTGAAAGGTTTTATTTTCACTTGGGGAAGAGTATTTAAGTGATTATGTCCTCTTGAAATTCAGTGGAGTTTATGTCTAATTCCTTGAAATACTCTCAACATTTCACCTTGAATCTATTGCTGCTCAGATACATGGAGTGTATCATTTATCTTTACCTAATTTATAGTTCCTCTATTAATGAATTTTTTTGTATTGTCAGAGCAAAGGGCAAAAGAGGGGAATAAGATTTGCCATTGAAACAGCTAGTTTCTATAATTTATCTTGAAACATGGCATTTTATCTTTGGAAGGTGGGCAGCCTATGAAGTGTATTTTTTTGGATGAGCTGTCCAAGTTTGTCTGTTTGCACTGAAATCGGAAAAAAAGCAAGGGAGCAATTTGAAAATGCACACCAGTTGAGTACAAGAAAAGACTGTGCTCGCTTTTGTTTGTTACAAAGATAAAGTTCTACTAATTAAAATTAAGAAACCAAGCTGTTCAGAATCACATTTTGGGTCTAGTGTCAGTGGCTGGAAGATGCATTATCTTTGTCAGTCTTGGTCTTTAGAGAGGTTTTTGTGCTTCTCTATTTTTTAACTCGGTACTTTGCACAAGTAACAAGGAATACAGGTGCTATTGCCATGTCTGAGATTCATGTCCTGCATATCACCTGCAAGACCCCTTCTTCCTGGTGCATTCTCTTTCCTTGTTTCCTGTGCACTACAAGCAACCTCCTTCTGGGCCTTATCTGAGTGCTATTACTTGGATAGAGTCATCATGGCTAAATATGGTCTCTCTTGTCAGATGGTTCTGCTGATATTAACCGGAATCCTTGCTACACCGGTACCCATAACTGTGACACCAATGCAGTATGTCGTCCAGGACCTGGAAATCGTTTCTTCTGCGAATGTTCGATTGGCTTCCGTGGAGATGGAAACGTTTGTTATGGTATCAGAAAACTTTCATTACAAAATGATAGCTGATATAGAATTTGTTTTGCTTGGAATGTATTGACCCTCAGGACTAGCCATTCCAGCAAAATGAACTGTCCTGAGAGGCTGGTTTTGGGAAAGATGGGTTAGAGGGATGCTGCGGTAACTGATGTATCTCAATAATCAAAGCAAGCAAGTTTGACTGTCTTGGAGGGTCAAACTTGGGTACGTTTTGCTAGCTTGCAAAGCATCTTTCCTACCCAGTTCATCTTTTCATAAAACCTGTGGGAGCTTAGCTGTGAGAAATTTACGGTAGTGCAAGTTCTGGTTAAAATGAGTCAACTAGGTTAAAAGTTCTTGAAGGAGATGAGGAATGGCATATGCACATGCATACAGAGCACAGATATATGGAACCCATTGAAATCATCTTTTTCAAGATCTGCTTGAAAATCCCTTCTGTTCAAGGAGACTTTTATTTCCCAGCTCTGTATAGCTCTGTACTCTTAATGTATTTGGGTTTTGTTTTATAATCAAATCACAGCACAAATACTTGTTTTCAAGAGGTGAAAGTGTGTATTAATGAAATATGCATCATCCCTATTAGTTAACTGAGTGGTTTTTTAAAATAAAAAAACCAAAACACAACCCTCCCCCCCAACTCCAACCCTTAAATCAACTTGCAAATGAAAACAACAGCATCACACTGTCCCTCCCAGTCCTCTGGTGCTGTGAGTTGAACAGCAGTGGATTAGAGATGTATATGGATAATGAAAGGGGAAGTCTTTCCTAAAGTTCATGCTACCTCAGTAGTCATCACTGCTTCTGATTACCTTGTAGGCTGCATTTTCGTTCTCAGTGGCTCCTCCTTCCTCTCTAATTTCCTGTCCCTTCCCCTTATTRCTCCATTATAGAACCTCTTCCAGGTTTTTTTTTGGTGCAGATTAGCTGAGGACACAGTTACCTGAAAACTTACTTTCAGGCTACTAATATCTCTTGAGAGGTATGGTCGATCCAAGATGTGGTTTAAATACGCAAGCCTGCTATTATTCAACAGTTGCAGAGTTTCTATTTTTCTGGCATCAGTATTAAATGCATCTTTGTAGTAACTGGAATCCTTATAATATTCTAGATGTTGATGAATGTTCAGAGCAACCAGCTATATGTGGCAGCAATGCAGTCTGCAATAACCAGCCGGGAACCTACCGCTGTGAGTGTGTTGAAGGATACCAGTTTGCAGCAGATGGGCGGACTTGYGTTGGTGAGTTTCACATTTCTTAAAAGCGCTGTCCACCGGCTTTCAGGCTGTGATTCATCTCACAGAGACAGAAAACAGAGCTTCTAGTATCTGTGCTGACTTCTAACATGAGCTGAATTTAGGAGTTCATGCTGCATTTAGTGATTAAAATCCATTAGGTAACCGAAGAARGTGCCTAAAGTACTTTGTTTTTATCTCATAAAAATTCCCCATTCAGAATGTTTCCAAATAAAGTGGGAATGGTTATTGAATGCTTCTGTCCTTTCTGTACCATTATTTAGCTGTAGATTTCACATGGAAGTAAAATCCAAATTTGTAAAAGAATAAAAATTAAAGCGAGCAGTTATTAATTTGTTGGTATTTCACAGCATCTCACTTTCAAGATGAGGTAGAGCTTTTCCTGCATTTTCTGTAGTCCTATGCTTTGGCTTTTTGGGGTTTGGGTTTTGTTTCTTTCTTATATCTAATCCAGAATTAGATTTAATAGATTAGATTTTAGTTAGAGATTCATCCCTGGGATAAGGCAGTGCACAGGTCTAAACCAGTGTGTCTTGGCTATTGCAGACTTCTTCTGAAGTGATAGTTAATCACGCTGAAAAGGAATTATAACTACAGATCATTTCACTATTAAAATCTTTGAGATTTGGAGGAAATCTATCTGGTTTGTTAATGGACCATTAAAACTTCAAATTCAGTAGYTGTCACTGAATTAGTTATTTTTATTTAATTTAAAAACTTTTTTCTGGAGGAAGCCTGAGTTCATCTGTACTTGCTGGACTAAGGTTGTCCTAACGAGGGATTKTTTTTTTTCCTGTTTGCTCTGTTTTTCACTAAAGTTGTAGAAATTCCATTTGGTAGCTGGCAGAATTGCAAGATGAYTGTGTGGGATGTGTATTGAAAGTGAATTTTCCATATAGAAAGAAAAGCCATGAACTTTACCCTTGAGAACATTAAGCTGATTCTTTTGGGTGTCATTTACATTGCAAATATCAAAAGCTAAATAAAAAAAATCTACAAATGGCAGATAGAAGAGGGGTAATGACTCTACTGCTAGAGCTGCAACTGTCAGGATAGGATATAGATTAGATTTTTTTTTTTTTTTTTTTAGTTAGAATTTTTGTCTTTGTTTGCAACCTGACAGTAATTCTGTACTGACAAAACCTGTACACACTCTTCCAGTATAGTTGGACCAGTTCCTGTTTCTTTTGAAAATAACTGATAACAGCTGAGGATTATGTTTGCTTCTGTCGTGACTGCTTTGTGGTGGAAGCTTAGTTACCCTTTGATCAGCTAATGCATTCAGGTCTCTCCTCATTATAGCCAAGACTGTTCTTCAGCTAAGACTGAGAAGCCTTCATCTTACAGCAGAAAGTTGCATTACTTCCCTTAAGTGTGTGACTTTGCGTGCTGTGTATAACATTCCATCATGAGCCCCATTTCTCTGCTCAAGTAAGAATTACCATTTACGTCTGCTCACAGTGCACCCTAAGTCTCCCTCTTTTTGTAGAACAGTTGGAAAAAGCAACTTCTTCTACCAGGACACTGGAAGGGATAGGGTGAGATGTGGAAGAAYGGCTTTATGTTCTTTCCATTATGTCCACCGCTGCCCTTTTGTCACTTGGACCTGAAAGGGAACATTCTTCCCTCCAGCCATGACCTCACTGGCTTCACTCTACCACTTTCCCATGAAGTTGATGTGTCAYACTTCTAACAAGTGCTAGGTAATTCCTTGCCCATCTTGAAGGACTACAGTTTGATCCCTTCCTTCAATCAGAAACAAACTTTGCATCCATAAGACTGAAGAGAGGGAAGATGAACTCTAGTTTCCCAACAGATTGAAAATAAATGTCATGGTAATCTTGTTCCCCTTTCCACAGGGGAGGGTTTTATAACCTACAGACAACTTGAACCCCAGAAGGGGCAACAGCTACCCTCTTTGTGCTTTTGCAACTTGCTCTGAGATACCAGTTCTGACTCAGCTTTTCTGGAACTGCAGCTTTTTCATACCAGCTATGTGACTCACTGGATAGCTTTAGAAGAGAGTTGTAAATAAGTCCTGTTCTCCTATTTGTAGGCTGAGGAATAGGAGGACTTGGGGACTCTCTTTGAGCTCCAACTCCAAAACGTATGCATTTATAATGCAGTTCTGAATAGATTATTTTGTAATCTAAAACTTACTTCATCAAACAGAACAGATATAAATGATTCTAACAATGATGTTATCTCCTCCAGAGAGATGGAAAACCCGACTGTTTTCAGATCTGGCTCTTATGGCAGTTTTTTGTTATTTCCCTGCTGATACTGTGGTAGTTTTCATCTGTGTACTGTGATGAAAGGAGCATTGTAGAGTCTSGTCTTGGTCCCCTGTCAATTCCTCGTAAGAACTGTGTAAAGAAAGCCTCAGTGGCCTCTCTGCCACAGCAGCTGGAAGTCTGTTCTAGATGCGCATATTGCAAACTCGTGTATTTCYGGGCCCAAAATTTTTGTAGTATTTTGCCTCTTCCTATTTTAAATACCACGGTTTCCTTTCCTTTTCTCTGACATAACCGGTGAGCATAGGCAGGGCTCCAGCAACTACCTGAAATAATTTGTGTGTAACGCAGTGCCATGCCTTCAGAGTCACTGCTGTCAACAATGAGAAAGTTATGAAAAGCTGCAGGACTGGTCCCAGCTTCCACTGTTCGTCAAAAATCTCTCCGATAGTTGGCAAATGTTTTATCTCCTATTGAGTGAGTCACAGCTCCTATCTGTTGCCAAGTGATGACAGCCCTGGGTCAGTGCTAGGTTAGTGTAGCAGGATATCTAATAATTCCCAGTGCAGTGAACTGGCCACTTAGCTAACACGTGAGGTACCTCTGCAAGATGCCTTACATTTCTTCATCCAGGACTCATGGATATTAGGATCTGTCACTGTGGTAGCCTTTCTGCCCTGTTCTATGTTAACAAACATCTATGAGGTGCTGAGGACAATCAGTTCCTTGTAAAATAATAAGAAGATTTAACACCAGTGAAAGGGGAGATCTTGGCAAAAAAAATCCCAGCCCCCAAAACAAAAAACTCAGTTTCCTTGTTTCCTTTCTCTTCTGTGTGCTTTCACAGCTGTTCTTCTCTCCCTATAAACTTATTATGAACTTCAGACTTCACGGAGGAAAATTCAAATTTTCATCTCTCTTGTACATCTAACCTGCAGCTGTTGAATACGTCGTAAACCATTGCCAGACAGGTACACACAATTGTGACATTCCTCAGCGCGCTCAGTGTGTGTACACCGGAGGGTCTGCCTACATCTGCACATGCCTCCCTGGCTTCTCTGGAGATGGGCGTGCCTGTGAGGGTGGGTAGCACCATTTGTTGTGGGGTATTTATACTCTTTATTGCACAACTTAGCCGGTCATTGCAATGTCCTTTAGTTACTTGTGATTTAAAGTAGGAAATTTCATAGTTTAAGTCCCTCAGGCAGGCATTGCATTAAGCTTTTGTCCTTTCCTCCCCTCACTTTTGAATTCACTCCTCAATATTTGAGCTACAGAAGGTCCAAGATGAGGTAAATGCAAAAATTGCAGTAGTTGCAGTTAGCAGATCAGATCTTCATCTGCTGGAACTGTTTGCACTGTTTTGGTTTATATTACTAAGCTGGTGACACATGATGCTCAGACTATGTAGAAAAAGTTATATTGTGTTTCATGTCAATTGGAGTGCAGTGGGGGAGCAGCTTTACTAGCTGCATGTTGGAAACCTTGCTGGCCAAATCCTACTTCTCTTTCTGTGTTAAGTCTTTTCCTTGAGAAACAAGGGCATGTATTTCTAAAATACTGTGTGAGTTAACAATGCTAGTTACCCATCAGAAAAGCAGAGTGCAGGGATTTGCTGAGAGCCAGAACCTAAAAAACATGCATGCTTTTTTTTTTTTTTTCTCCTTTGCATTTCTGTATAGACGTTCTTCCAAAAGTTTATAATTCTAATCAGATATCCTAAAATGGGAGCCTGAAAGTAATACAGCAGGTTTGCACTTTAATTCATCACCCTGTTTTGTCCATCAGGAGGAACAGTTATCTGAGATTGATCTTTTCTTTTACAGATGTAGATGAATGTCAACAGGGCCACTGTCATCCAGATGCTTTCTGCTACAACACTCCCGGGTCCTTCAGCTGCCAGTGTAAGGCAGGTTATCGTGGGGATGGTTTCCGGTGTGTGTTAGGAGGTAAAATTTTATAGTTCTTGAAAGTTGGACCAGAAGTATAATTTGGGAATTAGAGGATATATGTTAATTTGGTTCCTCTCTGGAACATGTTGTGTATTGTCTTATTGGGGTCTTTATTCTTTCTCAAGTCCTTCAAGTTTTGAACTTCACCAAGCTTGTGTCAAATCTGTATCTTGACTATTATCACTTTTCCATGATATCCTGTTCAATGTCCCATTTTATGTTTTGTTTGTTCTGTCCTCAGTAGTTCTCAGCCCCAAGCTGACACTATCTTTTGAAGTTGCCTTATGTAAAGGTTTGACCACAGATTGGTTTGTTTTGCATACACAGTAGTCACTTATCATAAAACATCTGGAACTKTTGGCAATGTAAATGAAATGCAACAATTACAGGAGAAAAGTGAAGGATGAGACCAAAGTACCTGCACTGTTGTCTTCAGTGGGATCTGCATACCACGTATAGCCAGCAAGAGTCCAGAAAGACTAACTCCAGTTTCTAACTAGCACTTAGTTGTTTCTGTATTTATCCAGCTTGTTCTCTATTTAGCAGAAAGTTCTTTACTCTCCCACACTTCTGTTCTTGCATTGTAGTTTGGGCCTTGAAGTATAAAACTCCTGATCTAGAAGCTATGCTTAAAAAAAGAAGGTAAGGAACACTGAAGTATAAAGTAGCATTGTTACAGTTACTTTAATTCAAAAGTGTGGTAAACCTATGGGACAGCACTCGGGTTTTGCAGAATGGTGAATGCTYTCATCCAGGAAATAAAGCCTAACTTCTGAGTATGTTCAAACCCAATTCTCCTGCTTCTAAGATTCTTGCTGTTGGGCAAAAGACCCTGCACCTCTCAACAGGGTGAAACTCAAACTGTGCAGCCAAGAGTAAGAAAGGTGTAGGGCCAAAGGGAAAGAAAGCAAGAAGCAGTATGACTGAGGAGGGAGGCTGTCTTTATAATTCAGCTTCTGCACTATGATCTTAATGATGTCCAAAGCATTTGATGATTCAAAATTGAGGGGGTTTTTTTTTTGATAGTGGATGTGCTGGCTTAAAAGTGATTGTCTGCATGGCACAACATTACTACCTGATGCGTTGCTGAAACTTAATATTTTTCTTTTGCCACTATGTTCCCTAATTCTGAAGTTCTGACTTTTTTTGCACAACTGGATACTCATGTCTTAAAACAAAAAGACAAAGGATTGTTTATAGGAAAGGCATAAAAAATCGCAAGGTTGTTTATGGTTTTAGATCATATTTACATGACTCTTCATCATGTGCTGAACAACGCATGTTACRTCAAATCACCCAGTGGTTGTAGACTTTTCTATCATAGGTAAATTGTAGGAGGCTTTGCACTGTTTAATTCTGAAACTCTTGCTTTTGCCACTTCGTCAGTCTTTCAATATTATTTTTAACTAACTTTTCATGCATGAATGCCCATGTGTATTTTCRTTTTAATGGTAGATGAATGAAGAACTACCTGGTGTTTCTGACCTGTGTCAAAATATTTAGCTAACCAATCAGCTGATAAAACCAGGATTATTCCTCCTAGAGGAGAAACTTGATGTGGATAACTTGAAGCAAAAGTGAACCTTAAAGCTTCCAGTTCTTCAGGCAGAATTGTAGAGGCAGAAATATTGCTTTCATGTCTGGCACATCGCCTTTGTAGCTGAAACAGGTGGTTTGGTAGACTAATACTTGAATTCAACTGATTAACTTTATTAGCAGGACACAATTAATTTCTTCTGAGTATATGTGATAGCATATTTAAGTGGKKTTTTTTTTTTTTTTTTGAGAACAACACCTTTTCACATGCAGTGGTTAGTGTGTCTACTAAACTGCTAAGCACAATGTACTATTTTGTAGTAGCTTTATGTTATTTTTTGCTGCTTATCCTGTACACTTCTTGACTTTCCATACTCAACACAATTGTATCTTGAATGAGGATCTTTCCATGTCACAACTTTAATGGTAGTAACAAAATATTTTGGAGAGTTTTGTTGTATCTACTGTTTTAGTGGGTGGGGACCTGCCAGCTTTTGTTAGTCTTCATATAAGCCTTTCTGATTTTTTTTTTTTAATGCTGTTTTGTACCACCAGTAGAAGACATGCTTTAGAAACACTTGTTTCAATTGGTTCTGCTCATGAAATGCTCTGACCAGAAAAAATCTGTGTAGGTAAGAAGTCTCACTTCTGCTGAATCCTGATTGAAGTACGGAGTATCTGTATTGCTCTGCTAGTCGGCAGCAATGGCAGTGTTTACAACAAACTTAGCTACTCCTCCCTACTTAGAGAGTTAATAGAACAATAGCTGCCTTTGGGATGTCATCTGTTGCTAAAGCTGTAGTACTTTTAAAATGGATATATCCAACAGTTAATCATTGCCAGGAGATAGAATCAAAATATACTTTCTGAAGCCTAGCAAAAAGCAGTTTAGTTTACTTTAGCACCCAATTCGTAAAGTAAGTTGCTTCAGAGTGGAGATTCCAGATGAGGCTGTATTGTATTCAGCTGTAATTAGAGACCATTTCTTCCCCTTTTCACCCAGGTTTTGATCTAATTAGCCTCAGTCAAGTCACTGAAGTCTTTCCTGGTTGTTAATAGCATGGAAAGTTTCATTCATCCGAATACTCAGTTCTTTTTGCTGTGCCCTTTTCTGATCCATGTGTACAATAGCTTTCTTGTTTGGTGTCTTTATTATTATATGAAACCTACTGCTGAATGGCAACTCTTGAAACAAGTAGACTAACAAGTAAAATGGATTTGAGTCACACACAAGACAATGTCTGTAGGAGTGAACCAGCAGGTTAATGAAAGAGTTAATGATGCTGGAATGTCCCACTGCTCACAGCTATTAAGAAAGTCTGTACTTCATTATTTCCTCACGCTTCATTTTTCCATTTCAAAAAACCAGATGTCTGAGCGTTTCTACCCCTGCAGACCCTAGACACTGTTTACTAAACAGAAACAAATCTAGATTCTTGGAACTAGGGGTCTGACTGTTAAGAGCCGTTTGCTGGTCCTCTGTATACAATCCGTTTCACATGAGAAATGCACTTAACAGGGCAACACTGTAAGTGAAGGATTACAAAGGAAAATGAACGGACAAAGGGAAGTGTGTTATTTTGTTTTGGGTTTTTTCCTCCTCTTTTTTTGGCAGCATCTGAGAACAGCAATTAAAAATGTCAGTGTAACTCCCTGTCATATGTGGGGAATAAGTGACCCACATAGGAAATTAAAAAGTCCTCTTTCATTACATGCTGATTCTGGACACAGTTTTAAATCACTTCTGTCTTTAGCTTGTGAATGAAAACCTGTTTGAGTAGTTATATCAGATCTTTAAAAATTTTTGAATGCTGTCGCAGAACTAATTGAATTTGGTTTAGTGTATCAGACTCTAATCCCCCCCTGCAAAATGGAAGGGAAGAAGTCCCGTACATCTCTGTTTCTCATCCTGTTTTCTCAGCCTCCATCTTTTTTTGGAAAAGTCCATAAATCATTTTCTGCAGTGCTGCTGCAAGAGCTTTCCTTTATGACCAAAAAAAGACTGAATGCTTCTGTATGGTTTTAGGTTCCCCCCCGCCCCCCGCTTCTCTTTGTTTCTTTGCTTATGTGGGAAATGTGTACATGTATGTTTTTCATCTGGCCCACTTTCCATATCTATGCTATTTCCATTTCATTTTTTCATGTTCCATGATATATTTCAATGACTTTTAAATACCAGATTGCTACTGGTATTTTATGACACAACTGAAAAAAATATGTTTAAAACATTAAATACAAATTCATTTTTCTGAGGAAGGGTATACATTTAGCTTGAGTTCAGGATGCATTCTTCTACGTATCTAGTCTGACTTGTGTGTACTGTGGTCCACGGAACATAAATTCTTTATCAGACCTTTGATCTCTGTTCTGCACTACAGCTTCTCTCTTCTTTTCTGTACACTGGTTCAGTTTTTCACTATCCTTTCGAACTGTGGTTACCAGAGCTGGACACAGTATTCCTTGAATCATCTCTCCAGTCCCATATTGCTTCTCTATACCTGTGCGGTGTTCCTTGTGTATATGCTGAATTCTTATTTATACCCCCTCACAATCCCTACAGCACTGAGCTCGGTGCTGGCAGCTTATCTGCTTACTGTTATCTGCTGATAGCTGTGATCTGCTGATAGCTTTTTTTGGTTGTGGTTTCCAAGATGAGACTATCTTTAGAGGCTGGTCTACACAGTGTATTCCAAGAAGTGTAACTTTCCATTTGACTGTGTAAATCTACTTGTTGATTTTAATGAGCTCAGTTTACCTAGTGATGAGGTCCTGTCCTTCTCATGTATTGTGGCCTATTTCTCTTCCACAAATGATGCAACCTATGGTTGTATATATTCCTCTGGAATTCTAATGAAGGAATTAAATTTCCTAATAAGGAACTTTAAAACCAAGACTGAAGTAATATGGGAACTTACTAGAAATACCACCACTTCATGACATTTGTCCACTGACTTCAGGTGATTTTTCAGTTTTTAATTATTTATCAAATTAAGATAGCCCACAGTATGGTGCTTTGTTTCAAAAATGATACTGTCCTGCGGGCATAAGTAGAGTGCTGTAGGGAAACGCAAAGCTATTAGGTCAGTGTGTTACCTTCATCAGCCAAGCACCAATTGCATCAAAAAGCATGAGAACGGATTTTTACTCAATTTTATAACAAACACTAGTCATAATGTTTAAACATAGGTACTGAAAAATATTGAAACTTGGTCCTGCTGTTGATAAAAGGCTGTTGCCACCCCCACTTTTCTGTATCACTGAAGATTACCCAGGTCTTGCTCTTACTGTTTGTTTCATCTCTGGCAGTATGAGCTAACCCTAGTGTATACCATTTTTCTCATCATTGATATGATCATTTGGCTTGGCTTTCAAATGTGGGTTTCAAGAATGGTAAGAACCTCTGAAAATCAGGGCTGGTAACCCCTGGATATGCAGCCTTGAAATAGGCATGACTTGTTTTCCATTTGCTACCATCAGGTATAGTAGTAGATGAAACAGCACCGTTACACCAGGTAAGCATTATTTGTTCTGTTGTAGTTAATGGAAGTTTTCTTCATGCCAGTCAAGAGATCAGAGAACTCTCCTAACGGTAATTGTTCTGTATCTTTGAAGAGTCTTGACTGGATGAAATATTACTGTATTTATATTAAAGGAAGAGCACTCAGAAACCTCATTTAGGCTGCTGTACTGAAGGAAAGGAAAGTTACTAGCCATAAGGTTTGTGTCTGGAAGCTGGCTTACAAAGTAGCCCTTGTACTACCTAAATATGTGCCAATTCTTGTTGTATGTTTTGTCTAACTTGTGCTGTTAGCTCATCAAGGCAGGGAATGTGCTTTATTTACTGTGTCAATCTCATCTTTCAAACTCTGTCATAGCTAGCCTCATTTCAGACAGTTAATTAATGCAATTTAAAGCTTGCAAAATCAGAGCATCTTCTCTTAAGCACACTGAGTAAAATATATGACCGTATAAGCAGTATAACCACACTATTTATCCCAACCAGCTGTCATCTGTATCTAAGATTATTGTGCCTTCATTGCTGCATAAGCTACAACACTGGACTGGGATTCAGCTCACTTTTCTTTAGGTGTCTCTAAACTCTAAGCATAGTAATCCTGCTCATGATTCAGAGATAAGGAGAGAAAAAATACAGTATGGATTCCAAGTGCCTGGTTTGCACAGTCATAACTAGTTTAGGGGCTTGTTTTGGTTCATAAATTTTAATATTGACTAAATTCATGTTAGTGAGCTGAAATGAGTTTAATGTTGAAAGACAGGTTAAAATGATTGAGTCAGCACAGATGAACACGGTAACACTGGTTTTATTTCTTTTCAGAACGTTTCTTTAACATAGATTACTTATCGCACTCAATACTGTTAAAAAAGTTTATCACAAATATAAGAGACTTTCAGGAGCACAGAAGCAGTAAAATACATAGTTATTCCTAAAAGTGAGTGGCAATAGGCTATTTGACATCTTTTTATGCAACTGAAAAATCAGTGTTGATGGGATTTTTTAGAAAGAAAAAATCATATTCTCTGCCTTCTAGAAACTGAGTACTAATTTTGAAAATTAATTTGTTGGACTAGTCTCTTGACTTTAGTGGGGCTAATTGCGTAAGCAGGCCATTTGTGAGATTAGTCTTGATCATTGCAATATAAGTACTCTTCAAAAATTCCATCAGTACTCCTGTATAAAATCTGCAGATATAAATGTGAACATTGGCTTGAAATTAGAACAGACACTGGTATTTCAAGTTACCAATAATACTAATATATTTTATGTATAACAGCTGGGTCCTATCTGGGAGTGTATATGYGCTCCTTTGTATAATTCATATTTGCTAACTCATTTTCATAAAGTTGATCTAGTCCATTGATTTAAAAAATTGTAAGCTGTTGGATATTCTCTAATTCTGGGAGTTTCAGATGGGAAGGAAAAACGACCAGCTTCTACATTTGGTTTTATATCCCACTGAGAAGGAGCTAATAGTGTCTCTCAAAGATGACATGAATGCAATGAAGATTTTGTTCTGCAATGAACAAAAGCAGGGTGGGTCAGTTTACCAATACTCTGTATTTCCCTCCGCTTTCTCTCATGAGTGGTGCATGTAATTAGAGCTTAAAAAAAAAAAAAAAAAGTATGGCAAAACTGTCCGATTACTGGAATCAACATTTCTTTTACCTGCATAGTGCATTGACTACATGCAAACAAATCTTGAGATAGATAATGGAGGTTTTCCTTCAGGGTCTGGTTTTGTAGGTTGATTCAAGGCCCTCTACCACCCACATTAAAGCTGATGCCAAATATTTCAGTTGTTTAGAGTGAGCTGTTCTCCAGACATTTATATTTCTCTAATTGTGTCCAGGTGCATGAAACTTGTCCAAAGCTTTTGCTTGCATAACTAGCTTAAATAATAATAAAAAACTACCCTTTTTTTGTATTTGTGTGATTTACACCACAGTAGTCTATGGGCACAAGGGATTAGCTTTTTGCTCGGCTGGGCTGGGTCTGGTCTGAGCCACACATAGCTAATGCTGTCCACCAGGCAGTGTAAAAACAAGGAAGGAATAAATGGAAGTGTAATGTTCAAGCCTCTTCAGCAGGCAGTTTGTGGTAAGTATTTCTAACTGTCTGTAGAAATCATTGACAGGAAAAAGATACTCCCCCATGATTAGAGCTCTTTCTCTCCCAGTGCACAGAACCCTTCAAGGATCTCAAGTGAAAGGTAAAACTAAGCCAGATTTGTTTGTCTACAGAAGGAAAAAGATTATTTTTACTGTATTCTTTTAATTTCATTATGTTGTTTGTCATCTAGAAGGATATATTGATCCAGATGATACTCCCTATTGCTTGACAGATAATACCATAAGAAGATGTATCTTTTAGTCCAGACTGTTTTGTAAAATTGAAACCAAAAGAACCAAATGCCTGAATCTCATGATAATCTGCAAATTTAGTCTTTCCTCTGTAATCTCTACAGTAATACATATGCATGTGGTGTAGCCATTGTGCATCATATGTTTCTCTGCGCACGTAGTAGTATTCCTGTTTTCTGTATAGCCTTACTTATGTTCTTTATCAGGGACTGGACAATCTGTCCCTGCAGTTCCTTTCTTATGGTCCAAAATTATCAAATGAGTGCTCAGACTTTATAACCGAACTCTAAAAACCTAATATACATCAAAGCAATGAGTTGTGTCACTTCCTAGGTTCTGTAGAGAGCTCAGCATCTGCCTGATGTGGTTTTCTGTAGTGGCTCTGAAGGGAAACTTGACTTCTAGCATTACAAAAAACCTTTATCCACTGTATGGCCTGGCTAATTAGTCACATTTTAAGGCCCATGGATAATTGCCAAATGAGTAGACATCGGGTTTGCAAGTCGGACAGAATGTTCTTGCTAATGTGCCTCAAGGAGAAAGACACTGTTTTCCAGCTTCTGTTTATGACCCTTCAATGTAGGAAGCTGAAGGGGGGCTGTTTGTTCTGTTTTAAACTAGACAGTGAAAGATAAAATGACGTAAGTTTAAGGCAAATGTGTCACATTTAGATAGGGCAGACTGTTCCTGAAGGTGCACCRAAGGCATATGCCTTCAAGGTTTGGAACAGTGCTGTGTTCCTCCAGAGGTAAGAATACTTGCGTGATAAGTGGTCAGCATACATTAACTGTTAATGGAACGTAGTTATTAGTTAAAACAGAAATATTGACTGGTCTGTATTTTTTTTTCACAGAAGTTGAAAAAACCAAATGTCAGCGTGAACGAGAAGTAGCTCTTGGAAGTGGAGGCACTTTCTTCCCAAGGGAGATAAGAGTTGGTCACTTCATTCCCCAGTGTGATGAGCATGGGAATTACCTACCCACTCAGTGCCATTCTAGCAGTGGATATTGTTGGTGCGTTGATAGGGATGGAAATGAGATTGATGGCACCAGAAGCGGCCCAGGAGTTCGACCACCATGTAAGTGGCTGAAGCACTTGTTTCTTGTGGGTGTCTCTCCACCCAAGTGCACTGTCTCCCAAATGTGGGGCTTAGTTATACCCCTGAGATACAGTGCTGATTTGGAGCAATGCAGATCTTTGCTGTCCCAGTGACGATATGGCTTGTGCTGCAGCCCTTCGGTAACTCCAGCATAAGCTTTTCCTTCAGCCAGGGCATCTGGACAACTGTGGTGAGCCTCTGAATAAGAAGATGGTTTTCTAACTTTTCCCTGCCTTGAAACTGTGAGGGGCCCCTATAGATTCTGCCCTCTGGGGGCTGTGGCAAAACTGAATGTGTGGTAACTGACTGTTGCCTCAGGAAATGAAGGATGTTCCTTCCTACATCTTCCTCACTTCAGCTGCAGAATAAGACAGGTTTTTCTAAACATTTGAAGGAAAGAGCAATTACAGAGCTGAACATGAAAAGACCTATTATGTCCATTGCTCCTTCTCTGTCAGCCAAGGGGAAAAATTCAGAAGCTTTCTGCATCTGATTATAGTTATTAGTGTCTGCTTATAGGGCTGTTTTCTTCTAAGAAGTCTGATTGTAATTGTGTCTCTGCAAATAACAAGGAGCCTTGTTATGCTGTGCAAGTTAATTATTTTCCCCATCTGTTTCCTTCTCTATTAACAAGGTCTGAGCACAGCCGCTCCTCCTGTTGTTATTGGACCCTCTGTTCGACCAGATACAGTACCTCTGCCGCCAGGAACACACTTGCTCTTTGCCCAAAGTGGTAAAATTGAGCATGTTCCGCTAGAGGGAAACAACATGAAGAAAAATAGTGCAAAAGCACTCTTGCATATTCCAGTAAGTAACCTACTATACTAAGTCCATGTGTTTTAGACGACTTGTGACAAATGTGAGAGTGTTTGTCTATGTAATTTGATAATTTAAGTTCCAAACTTAATTTTTACTCTTGATTAAGATTTCAGTATCCCATCGCTTTGTCGCTGAAAATTCCTGACCTGACGGGTCAAAAAGCCTAAAACTGAGCTATAGAAAAAAATGATTTGCCTTTAAAGAATAGCTCATAAGACAAAAATCTAATATTTGTGATCTCACATGCCTCCAACAGCTCATCATATAAACAATCCTACACTCACACTTCCATTGGCTTTCTGACTCTGGTATAAAAGTCTAGGAGACCTACAAGAACAGTATGGGGAGAGGCCCTTTTTTTCTCTCTTACTGCCTCAAAGTTTTTTCCTAAGTCTTAAATTCTTCCTGTTTTTCAGGCAATTCTCTGCACTTCTTGGCTACAGATATATATAGTTGTTTTTTTTTTTTCTTCTTTTTTGCTTTCTTCTCCATGTGCAGGCCCAGTGGGTGGTAAATCTTTTTCCCACACTTCTTACTACTGTCTTGAGAATCTTTTTTCCTTGAAAATGAATCCCTGATGCTGACAACCTATCTTTTCCATCACCTGTGACACATGCCAACTCTTCTCACTTCCTGTTTCATCACATTCATTTGTTTTGCCCGAAGCCTGGGATTTCTGTTTTCATTCCAGTGTTACTGTATTTATAATGGATAGCAATACCAGGTAGCATGCTGGCCTCTTTTTTTACATTACTATGAATATTTAGTAGACTAAATACTGACTAAATTGCACAGATTCAGTTAAGTAAATAGTACCACAAACAGTGCTGTGATGTAAGGGCAAAATCAAGCTTTTGTCCCTTGTCTAAAGTGCTGCTGCAATAATGTAAAAATAAAGTAAAATACTGTGTGCAAAATGGGGTAGTTAGGCTGACACGGAGACAAGATTCTGAATCCTTGTCAGCTAGTCTCATTATTTACTTGATCTGGCTTAAATAAATGAATTAGAAATATCTTCAAGAAAGAGCTTGCAAGAGATAAGATGCAACTCTTCATTAGATCCACAGGCTGGATTGATGGGCTGAGGCCAACTGCATGAGGTTCAACAAGGCCAAGTGCCGGGTCCTGCACTTTGGCCACAACAACCCCATGCAACGCTACAGGCTGGGGGAAGAGTGGCTGGAAAGCTGCCTGTCGGAAAAGGACCTGGGGGTGCTGGTTGACAGCCAGCTGAATATGAGCCAGCAGTGTGCCCAGGTGGCCAAGGCGGCCAATGGCATCCTGGCCTGTATCAGAAATAGTGTGGCCAGCAGGA
>JAYKAV010002788.1:1235741-1257793 GCA_035582835.1 Phoebastria nigripes
TACTGAAAGAGTGGTTAAACATTGGAACAGGCTGCCCAGGGAAGTGGTGGAGTCACCATCCCTGGAAGTATTTAAAAGACGTGTAGATGAGGCGCTTAGGGACATGGTTTAGTGGGGCTTGGTGGTGTTGGGTTGACGGTTGGACTTGATGATCTTAGAGGTCTTTTCCAACCTTAATGATTCTATGATTCTATGATTAAAACTTTCCATTAAAATGAAACTTTCAGTCTCTAACAGTGTTGTCTCTGTGTTGTGTATTTGCGAAGTGACAGTGTTTAGCAGCGTAGAAGTGTTCAGATTGTTTTGTAACCTACAGCATTAATGTACACTGATGAATAAGTGCATCTGTTTTAATGCATGGTTTTGGACCATCTTTCTAAGAAGCTGCAAGTTACAAAAGCAGTAAAGGCAATAAACCTGGGAATCCATGTGAAATTACTGTTTTACTGTGAAAGCCTCTTTCATTTGCCTGGAGGAAACAGTTTCAACTCTAAACTCAAACTCTATTCCTATCTTCTTCTGCCTGGAAAATTGCATATGTATGTTCCTTGTCCCTGAGCATATTCTTTCCAGCAGAACGATTTACAGAGTATTTGTTTAAGCTATTTTTTATTTTAAAAACTTAGTTTGCTAGAATTTTTTGAGTCAAATGATGCTACATAGGTAGCACTGCTGAAATGCAGCCATCGTGCATGGGTTGATGAATTTGCAGAATACAAGTCAGGTTTGATAGAAGTCATTATTCCTCCTTGAAGGCAAAGAATGAGAGAAAAAAGCACATGAGGAATAACACAGTAAAATAACAACTTGAACTTTCTTTAAATGGATATGCAGGTGAAGTTGTAGAAGTGAAACCAACTGTTCAGTACCAATATCTACAATGCTTCTTTGAAATAAGATAATTGTAAATGGTGTCTGCTAGTTAAAAGGGACTTATAATTGAAAGTATTTTTCTAAGCTATTCTACAATGACTGCCACCGAATTGTTTTCTCTGCCTATCCTCCCCATCTCCCACCTCTCCTCAAGAATTCTGTTTTTTCAGGCTTGAGACTTAGATCCATAAGCTAGTGCTGCTGGCAAATAATTGTTGTTTAGCATAAGCTGATGTAATTTGCTTGTTGACCAACAGGACAAAGTTGTTATTGGAGTTGCTTACGATTGCACAGACAAGATGGTTTATTGGACAGACATCAGTGGCCCTTCGATCAGCAGGGCTAGCCTGCATGGTGGGGAGCCAACAACCATCATCAAAACAGGTAACAGCACAAAATTCTTCCTTTTGCTACTCCCTAGGAATGGCATTAGAGACTTGAATTTAGTAATATATACTTCCCAGGTGTTGCCTGAGCTGTAGCATTACAAGTTGGTGTTATTTGGATAAACAATAACCAAAAAGTGTGGATAACACAAAATGAAAAAAGATCTGTTCCCTATGCAATAGCCCTTCACTATCTTTCCACTGCTAAGATAGGCAAGAAGTCGGTTCTCTTTAAATAAACTAAGTTTAAGGCCAGAAGTGGGAGCAGCATGTCAGTGAGATGTTTCTGTCCTTACTTGCAGTTGCAGGATAGTGTATCTGTCTAACCATTGAGTGTCTTGTGAATATCACTGGGGAYGTTTTAATTGAAGGCTGAGGGATTTGAAAGATGAATCAAGCTGCTGTGGTGGTTTTAAAGCATATCTCAAGGCACTAATGGGTGCAGGGTTCAGAGCCTTATGGTCTGGGCTTTGGACAGTGTCTCAGCTCCTCACAGAAATGTTTAGAGGATTTCTGTACCCAATTACAGTCCTAGGCTGTGCTTATATTCTTGCTGTGTTTAACAAAGCAAAAAAAAAAAACCTCCTTTGGATGCTTTGTCACTTCTGGGGAGGAATCTTGAGGTAGGCCTGAGGCCTTTACTGCTCTCTACCTGTGGTGGCATCCTTAGGGCTGCCACTACAGTGGGGCAGCACAGCTAGTACTCTCCGGGAAAATCCCCAGGTCCTGACATCCCAGATTTTTAAAGTGCACTCAAGACCTCACTGTCCTGTGTTGAGGATCGGCTGTGCTATGTTGTGCCCAGCCTGGCAGTCTTTGTGTAGCCCACCTCTTTTATAGTCACGTCTTGTCAACCATACTGATCAGAAAGGGTGGTCCAGCATCCTTCCTGAAAAGGTCCCATGTCCCTGGCTGTGAGAAATGGAACACATAGGTAGGCTAAGCTCAGACTACTGTAGATAGACGTTATTCATGCTTACAATGATGCAATGGCTACAAGATGTAAATATGTGAAAGAAGGAAGGTTATCATTAAAACCTAGGTCACGTACTGGGGTAGACCCATCGTTGTTCAATGTATTTATGATCTGAAAAGGGGATGATGGATTGTCAGTTTGCTGTTGAATATGTATTGAACACAATCAAAACTAAAGCTGACTAAAGAGTTGCATTTTATATGTTCACATGGAATATCATCTGTGGGTGTCACTCTTTGATTTTTGTTCTGGCAAGCAAGGTAGGTAATCCACTGGCTAGCTGAGATTTGGTTATGTGTAGTCCTTTCCTCTCCTGTTCTCTGCCTGTCAGCTGCCCGCTCTGCTGAGAAAGGACTGGTGAGCAGGGAGGTTGAAGAAGAGAACCCCTGCTCTCTGTTCCTGGGCTTGGGGATCAAACAGCTGAAAGGTGGTTAGAAACTGTTTCAGCTGTGACTTTCCATGCCTCCCACTCAAGTTGTAAAATAAAAGTGAGTAAAGCCACCTTGTTTGGTTTTTGCCCTTGGAGTTGCTCAAGGATTCGAGAATTGGACTAGAGGGTATTGTGGGATTAGTGCTTTTACAGTTTATGTCCTGTTCTTTGTACTCTTTCTCCCAAGACTCTGCTGCTCACTGCAGTCCATGTTCATTGTCATTAGAAGGGTAGGTATAAACCCATGCATATTAAATATGAAAACCTTTTTTAAATGGAGAGGGTTAAGGGGAAGGACAGGTTTGGGGAACAAAGTGAATGTGGGGGCATTATAAAAACCAACAACAAAAATATGTGGAGGCACTTTTTGAATACTAGTGTCCTCGGGATCCTAGAACACCTGTGAAGTCAAGATACTAGAGGAGGTTGCGCTTGCTTTGGATCCTTTGCAGCTATTGTCACAAAATTTTAGGAAGTTATTTTAGCAGAATGATCAACCGGTTTTAAACCTCTGCAATAAATTTACTTTAGTTTTCTTTGGATGCGTTGAGTATCTCTACCTGGAGCTTGTGCTTTGGAATAGCCAGTTTGCTGGGACTGCATTCAGGCTCTTAGGGGCAGCGGAGATATGGGGGCAGCTTGGATCCTACCATTGTCCTGGGAAGGGAAAAGGGAGAGCTTAAGGCCATCCCTAACCATTCCAGCAATTATGGAGCTTCATATTTCTGTACAACTTGATGGCTGAGATATTTGTAAGACTTCTTTTTCATCCCAGCACATTTAATCTGAAAGGGACTCTAACCTGTAGTGCAAGCATGTGCCTGTACAACTACAAATTCTGTGGGGAAAGGATTTCTGATTTCCACTATTAAAGTATTTTCTCAGATTCTGCACTTTAAAAGGTGAGGGAAATTACTATTGCTAAAAACTTTATATGGATATGAATTAGTCTGTCTAATGAGAGTGTGTGTGCACGCATTAAAAATCTTGCAGTGTATAAAATATTTTAAAAATATTTGTGAAGGCTTTCAACTAAATATGATTATTTTAGGTAATTCAAGATGCTTCAATGCCACATGGAAACCTCATGGTTTTTATCTGCTACAACAAACATTGCATGTGTAAAGACATCTCATGATTTCTGTTGTCCTGTTGTTTGCATGGGAAGTGAATGCCATTCCTGAAGAGATGTTGAGCGATGTTGCACTCTACTTTCTGTATGTTAACTGGCTCTTCAATAAGGAGTCAGAACAAAATAAGGTTGAATATTCAGTGTTTGAATGGATGTCTTCCATGCTGGCCAAAACCAAAACTTTAAAATTTCAGGAAATAGGAAAATGCCTCCCTCTCAGAAGACTAATGAGAATTCTTTGTTTTGTTTTGATCTTTGCCTTTTTCCTCCTGTGAGCTGCAGCTGCTTTCTTCGGTTCACATGTATTTTTGTGGAATGCACTTTTTTGTGTTTGTTAAAGCTCTTGTGATCCAATTTGGGCTGCTTTGCAGAAACATGTTTTATTGTGGAGCCCCATCCAGCTCTCATCTATCCCTGCAGCTGTATAGCCTGTGGAGCCTTTCTGAGCTCTGCAGCTGTGGAGGCAGGTCAGGAAGGAGAGCTTTCCTCTTTGTTGTAGGTGCTTAAGTCATAGCAGCCGTACATGTCTGTACAAGCCTGTCCCCAGGGACAGAGCCTGTGACTGTATCAGGCCTGATGACAATATAGCAGGAGCACATTTGTGCCCCTGGAAAGACTGGCGATACATGAAGCCTACATATTCCCTTACCCCTCCACGGGGGATAGATGGTTCTGGCTCATTGTCAACCAGACAGGAAAGACATTTACTTTAGACTTCTTTAAATCTCCTGGCATATAGCTGAAGCAAGGAAGCTGGTCAGGGAATAGAGGCTCCCGGGAATCAGTGGCAGCAGATCTTTTGCCTGCTACCTTCTTCTATTCCTAAAAGAGGCTGGGAGCTCCTCCACCACCATTTAGTCAGTGATCTTCTGATCCCAGAGACTGACTGGGGATTGTCGCTACCATCACCTCAAAATGAGGCCACCCTCAGCAGCCTCGGCCATTAGCAAGAAAAGAAGTAGGAACATTTGAGGGTCTGAAGCATATGTGAGGTGGTTTCTTGCAGATGACACATTTAGCTCCACAGAGGCACTTGGAGAAATACAAGTAGTAACGTGAAGTTAGTGTAACTAAGTTAAAGTATGGCAAGTGCCCTTGGGAGGAGTGAAGACAGAACTGGTTCACATTTACTTTCTTGGCCTCCCCGTGTATGAGCTGAGAGTCAGAAGCAGTGAGATACATCTTATTTGTTCTTTTCTGCCTCTTCAGAAATGAACRTACATCCAAAATGTCATGTGTCCAGGTTAAGTGCAGTAAGTGTAATCCACCCATGTGAGAAAGCAGAGGCAGTTCAGACTATTGTGCAATTATTATTCATAGCAAAGTCACAGTAGCACATTTTAGACAGCTCTATCCAGTGCTCTGGACCAAATGCCTTTTCTCTGGAAAGGTTGTTTGTGTCACATACTGTTTGTTTAATGGCTACAGTAAATAAACTTGAGAACTAATAGAAGGCTAAACGGGCCACATTCTGTCACTCTTGGACATTCACATGATGTGTGGATCTGCATTTGAAAGGTGGGGTTTTTTCTTGTTTGTTTTTTTTTTTGACAGCTGGCTGGAATGAAGGGTCACTTCACCTCTTTTTGGGAGTGACCACGTACAATTCTTTCTATTTTTTTTTGGAACTGAAATTGGACTAAAATTGATTTGTACCTGTCTTTGGCTTTATTGCATCCCACATGGCCTGCCTGCTCTTTTTCAATGGATGTATGAACCTTGAAAAGTATAAAGCAGTTTTTCACAGTGGCTGAATTAAACCTTGGAGTGCTATATATTTATTCTGCATCCTTCATCTGAGTTAGAAATTACTAATGCTAAAGCAGTAAGGTCATTATCTGCTATTTCCTGTTGCTTTTGGAACAACTAACTGTCCAAGAAAAACTGTGCACATACAGTACTAAAACATGTTCCAAAAAGGATTGCTCTGCAAAAACAAAGAACTGGATCTAAATTCCATCAGTTAGCTAATATAATTATCTCTAGTGCGTTGGAGCTTGATTATCTTTAAGTATTGCATTGGCTAAATTTAGCATAAATCCAGTTTTCAGAGGGGTGCCACATATGCCAGTACCAGAGAAGGGGGAATATTAGGGATTATAAAATCCATCCTAGATCCTGTCCTGCTAAGGAGGGTAGAATAAAATTCTGAAAATCTCTACTGTTTATTTCTCTGCTATCAACTCTTTTTCCGCGTCCACCCCGCAAGGCAAGTTTACATGCAGATTTGGGATGCATGATGAGTCGGTTCCTAAATTTATCATTCTATGTATTTGTGAAAGTTCTGTGGATTTAAACTTCATAAGGCAAAATGTGTATTCATCTTCCAACTGACATGAAGTAGCTTTTGTTGGACCACAGCCAGAAAACTGAAAGAAAACTTAGTTAAGAGTTGAGAATGCTTATGAGGCTGACATTGTGTATTGGGAATAAATATCATGTCTAGGCATGTTTTTCCTCTGTTCTCTTGCAGACTTGGGAAGCCCTGAAGGGATAGCTGTAGATCATCTAGGTCGCAACATCTTCTGGACTGACTCTCAACTGGATAGAATAGAAGTGTCTAGGCTGGATGGGCGCCAGCGTCGCATCCTTTTTGACGCTGGCCTGGTGAACCCCAGAGCAATTGTTGCAGATCCTATGAGAGGGTATGGATATGTTGTCAAGATATATGTACAAAGCTTGCTTTTTATTTATTTGTTTATTTAACATTATCATATACTCTGCGTCCATGTTTTTAGGCTGTCTGTAGATGATAATAGCACTATCTTTTCCTAAAATGACTAACAAACAAAAATGGAACAACCTAATTGTGTCCTGTGTCTGAGCGGTACACTGAAAATAAAACTTCTAAAATGCCCGCTAGGTAATACCACGACGCTTTGAGAGGTTTGTCAAATACTTGTTTGTACCTTGCTTTCAGTATATTGTTTCCAGGATGACAAGAGTTGCACTTACCTAAAAAAAAATTTTTTTTGCAAGATTACTGGACTAAAATACTAGGTTAAACAATTTGATGTTTTCATTTCCATCATGACAGCCCTTCTTCCTGTACAATGTTTCTTCTTTGAAAACTCCCATGGTGTCTCTTCTGTCACCATTTTCACTTCTGTCATTCAGATGCCGGAGAAGGTCCTATTAGGCTTCTGTTTGAAGATGCAGATAACTACATACTTTAAAAATTGAGCCTGTAAGCTGCAGTCACAGAAATAGCCAAGCAGAGTGTCAGTAGGCAGATGTAAATGTTTTCAAGTTATGGTTCCAGACTGCAAAAACGGAAGTATATACATACTTTTATGTGTCTTTGATCTGTTGACATTTTTTCCCCCTGAATATTGGAAGAAATACAGGGAAAATTAAAACTACTACAGAGCCCATGGTAGTACTGCATGTCTGTTCATTAATGTCTGAACTTGCCTGCTGTTGTCCTGGTGCAACTTTCTGTAGTGTGGCCATTGCTGAGAAGAGACATTTCAGTCAAAATACTCAGAAGCACAGAAGTAGAGAGTCTTTCTTTTCAGTCTTGAATTGCTGGAAAGTTCTACTAAATGATTGCTTAATTGATATAATAGGCATTTGGAATGCTCTTAGGTGAGAATTCATTTATGAACAAAAGTACTCTATGCTCAGGGAGAGTTTTTTGGAAGAAGTATCCTCATTCCAGATGCTTGTAAACAAGGTGTGTAGTGAGAAAAGAATGTATGTTATCCATGAAAATTTGAGTGATAAAAAACTAAATGAAAAAGTAATGGTATTGATTTCTCTCATTCCTTTAACATAAAATAAACGTTTACATAATAGTCACATAATATAGTGGGGTGAAAACATCTGTGGATGTACATCAAGTGACAGCATAATAAGGAAAAATGAGTGCACTTCATGGTGTGAGAGAAGAGGAGAGGCACAGGTGTAATCAGACTGAGGAGAGACCTCTGTTCCGTGCAGAACCCCACTGACGGAGCAGGGCTCTGGGTTCAGGTCAAGCAGCACAGATGACTGTCTCCCAGTAGATTTCGTGTGTGTGTGTGTGGTTTAAGGAATAAACAACAAAGGTGCTTGCATTGAGGGGCCATGTAAATTCTCAGCCACAGAAAGTGCATCCAAGGAGAAAAAACACCACTAACAAATGGCCACTAATAATAAAGCATCAGTGAATTAATGGCCCTCTTTGGGGTTCTCCCCTGACTATAAACTACTCTGATCGATACCGTTGCTTAGTTGGTGCACTGAAAAGAAAAATATAATTTTGAATGAGTCCCACAAATGTATGCCAAATGCTCCTGCTGCTTAGCCTGAGCAGACATGATGGGTGGTGGGGAGGAGAACTGTAGACCATTTTGAATGGTCCTCAGAACTGTTGAAATATAGGTCTTTTTGTCTGGCATCTTGCACATAACCTAAACAATGTAGGGAAAGCATTTCTTCTCGAGTGTGTGCTTGCTCTTCTTGGTTTTTAATGGAAGTATAACATTTGCTACATCTTTACTATACTTTTGTTACTTCTATATCCAAGTGCAATGTGGTCCTTCTTATTTATTTAAATGATTTGGGGKGTGTGTGTGTGTTAGTTTTGTGTCCTTAGTGTTTTCCTTAATTACAACAGTCTTTTGAGATCAGTCACTGTCTTAATTCTTGCCTTTTTCTTCCTCTTAAGAAACTTGTACTGGACTGACTGGAACAGAGAAGCTCCTAAAATTGAAACCTCATACATGGATGGCACAAACAGAAGAATCCTTGTTAAAGATGATCTTGGGTTACCAAATGGGCTGACATTTGATCCTTATTCCTCAATGCTGTGCTGGGTAGATGCAGGTAAAGAGGTGCTAAAAATCTATCTTCATAATAGTAGTAGAATAAGTACATCCAATCCTGAAATGATGCACAGCCAACTAATGTTTATAGCTCTTTGGGCTGCATCTTAGACTTCATACCTTTCTTTTTGGCTTTAATAATCTCTCACTTTCTTTGTTGTTACTACCACTGTAGTATTCAAATGAGACTGTGGAACAAGCTGAAAGATTTCAATTCTGATCAGAAAACTTTCTTGGAATGCAACAGGTTTATATCTGTGTGTCTTGTATGTGGCTATCTCTTTAGGTAGTGCTTAGGCCTTTGTAGAAGAAGTTGTGAGTTTAAGACCAGGAAAAAACACTGATTCATCTAATCCGGACCTATAGAATATCATCCTTTCCCTATTGTTCTAAGACCTGTAACCTCTCTTTAGGCAGGATCTGGCTTATGTTTGACTGAAGCATGTCTTGAAAAAGCAATTCACACTAGATTTAAAGATCAAGAGATGAAGGTTCTGCCACCTATCCATTGCTAGTTTTGTGCCAGTGTCTTACCAGTAAAAAAAAAAAAAAAAGTGTGCTTTTAATTCTCATTTGAACTTTTTTTTTTTTAATTTGCACCTTGCTCTCTTTCTCACTGTAGACTCTGCCAGAGATCTCCTCCTGTGGAGGTGCTTTTGCACTTCAAGTCACCTTTCAAGTTTTTGATAAACTAAAAAGATCGAGCTCTCTTTTTCACTGTAAGGCACTTTCTCCAGCCTTCAAATATATCTCCTTGTGCTATCTCTCTTTTCTTTTTCACTCTTCCTCTCTTGTTCTTGCATTTGTCTCTTTTCCTTTTTCCCTAATTTTGGAACCCACTACTTAAGAGAAACCTTACAGGTGTTTACATTCACTAGCAGTGTTCCCGACATGTGTAGCAGGTTTACAGCTAGACCTTTTTACACCCTATTTGCATCTACAAGTTAGATGTTCTTCCTGCAGTCTTGCCTTCATGGCCCAACCCAGCAAGCATTTTGGGAACATGGTCACCAAACTAACTTTGCAAAAATGMCTTCCAGAGGAGGTAGAACTGGTTAGTGGTTGAAGTATCCCTCCAGAATGGAGGAGACCTTCTGTCAGCTTCCACCCCAGCCTGAGGATGCTGGTATCTGTACCAGGAGTCTCAGCTTGTGAGCAATGGCCATGGCTGCACTGGCCATCTGTGTTCCTGTAAGTCAGGTGGTGTGATGATTAACATTAGCACCAAAGTACTTTCCCATCCAATCTYTGGCACACGCAGAGATGTGGCATGGGGAGAGCTTTGGCTAAGCAGCATACTGAAAGACTTCCAGGAAGTTTTACTCTGTTCATGCTTGCATGCTTACACTTGTCCTTCATCCCTCGTGAGAGCTCTCTTGCTCTGGTACAAAGGCTTAATTGTTTCACTACACCCAGGTACCAAGAGGCTGGAATGCATGAACCCTAATCAGCTTGGTCGACGAAAGATTGTTGAAGGAATTCAGTATCCTTTCAGTGTTACAAGCTATGGGAAGAATTTATACTACACAGACTGGAGAAGGTATGTTATCTGCTAAAGAAATTATGGAGTGCTTTAATCTGTTCTTCTCCATGGTAGGAACTGAAGTGTATACTGCATTTCTCATGTCTGACCTCTCACACATTCCTGGTTTTTTGCTTTCCTGGCAATAGCTGATGCAGGGTGGAGTGGATCTGTAGAGTTGACCTATTGATGTTGCCAGTTAACTGAGTTTTCATTTTCAGCACAGTGATTTGTCCTCTAAGAAAATGCTTTTAACACTAAACATTTTTGGGAAAGGAGTGGAAGCTAACATGTTTCCCTTATGGCTGTACTTGCTGCATTTTAGAGGGCAGAAATTAGTCACTCGAGGCTTTCTATGCCCTATATTATCTGAATGTTCAAGTGGAAATAAGAAAAAAACATTTTTACTGTCTTGATGACACTTTCTTTGTTGCAAATGATCTAAAACATTGAYGTATTATCAAGACTTTGGAGTTTACTATATTTTCCAGAAAAAAATCCAGTCCATGCATTTTTAAATATTTATTTTTCCTTGAGGCAAATGGGTGCATGGGCTCTATCTGCAAACTCTTACACAAATGACTCCATTGATTCCAGCAGGAAGAACTATTAATGTGTGTAAGGATTTCCAAGCTAGAACCTAACAGCTGGGAAATGCTATTCTAGTATAGGCTTCTATAAATGGGAAACAGTGTGTTACAGGTCTGTCAGTTGACTGCCATTTTATTTCTAGGAAAAAAAAAATTGCTTATGACTAGCTGTATTCCTCCTGGATATCACGCTCCACCTGAAACACAACATTGTCCGTAATCATCATGCATAATAGCTGCAATGTTAGCTATACCACAGAAAATGTCAAAGGGGCAGAATATGAAGAATGTGTCAAAACTACTAACAGATGTGTTCCTGTAGAGGGACATTGTCCTGTGTTGGAAGTACCTTCAAAACTAGTAAAGTGGCTCCCTGCTAAATTTCTTAGCTGCCTAGAATGAGGGTTATGACATGTTTGGGTTCCCCAGGAAGGATGATGTCTTGGAGGATTTTGCTTCTGGCATCACTTCCTAACTGTAAAAAAAAAAAGCAGCTTCAGATTTCTTCCCCTTTTTTTTTGTTTTGTTTTGTTTTCCCCTGTACTTCCACCTTCATCTCACTTCCGTATATTCTCTTCACATACGACAGGGATGCTGTTGTAGCAGTGGATCGCACGATTTCCATAGAAAATGATAACTTCCAGCCTCACAAGCGCTCCCGTCTTTATGGAATCACTACAGCCTTTGCTCAGTGCCCAGGAGGTAATCCAGATGATCCTCAAGTTTTTACAGCTGTGCAACACCTGAGCATATAAATGAACTTTGTAGCAGCTCCCATTGACAGGCTGCCAAGTGATCTAGGTAGTTAGTAAAAAACTGGTTATTGCTTAGATTTCCATTTACTGAGAAATTAAAAGCCACTTAATTTTTTTTTTTTCTTAAAAGCAGTTGTTGTGGTTGCCATATGAAACCAGAGTAGGAGGGAAGAAGGGGCCTGTTCTATCCTTTATGAAAGGACAAGTATATGATCAAGATGCAGATCTGACATGGCAAAAGCTGCTATGTTGTCATCGTCTAAATTGAATGCTATATTCATGGCTAGGGCCTTACTTATTTTGAAGTTTAAGCTACAGAAATATCATGGTCTTCCAGATGTCCTTAATGAGATCCAGTGTTTTTAAAAAGGGAATATTCAGAAAACAGCAGGTGGTAGAGTGGGTGGGCTAGTCTTTCTGCTCCGTTGAATGCTAAGTTTTTCAGATATGTTATTGAAAAGCCCCTTGTGAAGCTTAGAAGAGAGGAAGTTGATACCCTTGAAATAACAATTTGTTCTTTGGGAAGCAATATCACTGTTCAGTTATGTTGTTCTTAGCAAATCACAGTTAGGAGAAGAGTTCACTTTTTATTATTACAATGTGGCTGGAATTACAGGAGTTGTAGTGGTTTTACTTTAGGCCTAAAAAACCCGTAAGATAGTTTCTCTTCAAATTATTCAATATATATAGTGAAAAACATAACTTAATTGAAAGCTTGGTTCAGAGCTTAAAAAATGCATATAAATGTCATAATTAAGAATTCAGTTACGTTGTTATTACTAGTTAATTCACAGTTCCATTGCGGTAGGCAGTGTAAAACAAAACAACATTGTGTGCTCTGAGTAAATGCTTATGTTTATAATATTCAGAACCTTGGTATCATTTCTTTCTCATCATATGTCTATTTCAAGTGTTTCTTTTTCTCATAGGGATGCCTTTCCCCTCAGATCCGCTGCTTCTGGCGCTGTATTCTCTTTCATTTTACCCTTCAACATTAAAGTGCTCCTCCCCACCCACCTGATTTTTTTGTTTTCMTGAGTCATTCCTCCATGTTTTTGTAGTGGTTGGTATCCAGGGATGATGTCCTGTAGGATTTTGGACTTTGTCCACACGTGTTGCACTTTCTGTATTTCCTCACTCACTGTCTCTTTATTCTAATGTCTGTGACCACTTGGCCAATTTATGAAGGGTATTTCAGGAACAACCCAGTTTTTTCATGTTGCCTCTCCTGCTCTGTCCCGATATCTTGATCTTTCTTTGAGGTGAATATCAGAAGCTGACACAAGGGATATGATGACTCTCRTCTCCCCAGAGCATAGTTTTGTTTCACTCTCAATCTCGTTATGGCTTGTTTCTCTAGTGTAGTCATGAAATCTGCACTTCTTTTGTATGTATGTATGTATTTTGGATTTTAATTGTGRTTTTGCTTTTGTTTTTCTTTAACATTTTACATCTCTGTTCTTTTCCAGGACATAACTACTGTACAGTGAATAATGGCGGTTGTACTCACCTCTGCTTGGCTACCCCAGGAGGCCGTTCTTGCCGCTGCCCTGACAACACAGTTGGAGTGGATTGTATAGAAAGAAACTGAGCATTAAAATAAGCTTTAGAGCAGCAGACACCTTTTGGAAATGTGCTATAAACAATTCACTCCTATCAACACAATCAGGCCCTAAAGATAAGCGCTCCATGCTGCTGACAGCAAGCCACAATGCGCATATGCAGACACACACACACAGAGGCAATGACTGTTTTGTAGCGGTTAGGCAAGACAGAGCTGCCCAGGTTGGGTCCAACTTCATCTTGTTCCTTGTAATATTATGTCTTTGCTTTTAAAAGTAAATGTGGAGGCCTTAGTTGCACCTGTGCTGGGCTAGGAGGAAGCGTCTCTTGGCAAAATTAAAGTAACAAATACCGAACAGAGCAAAGATGATGGCATGACTCAAATCCTGAGACTGGGTTGTACCTCAGAGCATGCAGCAGTTATCTGCATAGTGGCATGCTTAGCCCATCGTATATGCGGCTGGGCCATATCTCTAGCTGAGAAGCAACCAGGGGATCCCAAGGATGAATAGATGTGGGTGGGAACACCCAGTAATACCACAGATTTAATGCCTAACTGCATTCCTTCCCACTACCAGTCCTTCCACTTCCAAAACTTGAATCTCAACTTTTGACTCTTGTATTACGGAAATACTTTATCCATGTGCTGTGAGGGTAGTTCTCACCCTGGCTCATGTGATCCTTTCCCACAGCATGTGATTCTTTATAGATAATCAGCACTGCTTAGAGGATCTATTTGAAGTTTTTGTTGGATTTTTAGAGATTTATTTTTCTTCTGTCTGAGGTGGATTCCTGAGTAGTTTCCTAAAATCCACTAAACAAACTTTAGATGTAGATCTCAATTGCTGATAGTTCATCAAAGAATGGATGTTGATTCATTTGGAGGTGTTTGGTTTTGGACAGACACACAGTCACATTTGTTTCCTGAGAGCTTTTAAAATAATATTTCTATGTTTGATTATGTAAGCCTGAAAGTGGTCTTTGAATCCTGTCCTAGCCATCTTTCTTCTTTAGCAAACCATGCCATGCCTTTTCTTAGACCATGAAAAATCTGATTTCCAGAAAGGTCACCTGTGCCTTGGTGCTTAAAAGAAAAAAGATGGTGATGCCCCATTTGTGTGCCAGTGTTCAGTAACAGCAAAAAGGTGTGCTGAAAATCAAAGCAGTAAGTTTGGAGTGGGGAGGGAAAATCAAAATGCATATTCTTACGTCAAATTAACAGTACAAATCTGGGAGTGAAGTTTGGCTTCCACACTGTGTGTTGGGAAGGAAGCTTACCTGCAAGCCAACCTGCAGCAGCAGAAAAAAACAGGTCTTGTGAGCCTTCTGCCAGAACACGTTTCACAATGTCATGATCAAAGCAGTAAGCTAACATCCCCATTTCCTCACTCCCTCTTCAGACACTAGAGTTTTAAACAGAGCCAGTTCTGAGTCTTAACTGTGTGACATCTTCCTCTTTAATTGTATATTTATCATAAAATAACAAACCATATAAACATTTTAAAGATTTTTTTTTTTTTATAACTTTTTGTAACTTTTAATTCATTTTATTCGTACACTTAATCAGGTATGTCTTACTGTAAATATCAAAAATGTGTTGAAATGAAGGTGCTTGATAACTCTCCAGAATTATTCACGTATCTGGTGAAATATTAAAGTTTACACTCTGTACAGGTATCTGCAGTACAGTCAATAAAATTTTTTGGTTTTTATTTTCTATAAAAAAAAAAAAAAAATTCATGCCTGTGGAAGGAAGTGATATGTGGTGTCTCAAATCTCTTTCCCTGTTGAGTTCTGGGTTTTCCCTAACTCTCATATCTAGTGATGATAGTGTTGCATCTTAGAAGAGAACTAAAGGGGGAAAACCTGCTGTTGGGGCTTTTGTATTTTGAAACCAGTAGGATACTTTTATTCAAAACAAATATGGGAGAGTGCTTAAAGAACAGCTTCCTCTGTTTTGACACAGACTTTTTACTGGTTGTTCACTCTTAATTCAGTTATACCATACTTCAGACTTCTACGTCAGTGGAAGTGTAGGGCAAGGACTAGATTAAATGGGGGACAGACTTTATCCCTCTGCTTGAAGATGCCCTGGTGCTGAGTTTCTAGGTGACAGGGTTCTTTGCCTGCCTGCCACAGGCTCTCTGTGTAGCTGCAGGTGTGCTGTGGCTGCAGGGCAAGTTGTAAGCTAAGTGAAGTGTGGCCTGTCGAAGGTGGTGATGCTGAGATTTAAACTCAACTTTTATGGCTACAGCATGTCAGTGCCTCAGGGGGGATGGCAAAAGGCTCTGTAGTACTGTGCAGATGGACAGCTGGAGAACAGTGTGCCTGTCAAGTGAGCCATTGGAAAGGTGGACAGCGGGGGCAGCGAGGAGAGCTACTGGGATCTAAAGGGTGGTGTGTGGAGTTACAGGAGGAGATTGGTGTTCATCCATGCTGGGGACTACATATGGAATTGGAAGGAATTGGGCCTTTAGTTCATTCTTTACTGTATGCTTTGATTTTTTTATTCTGATCCTTTAGAATTGATGATTGCCTGCTTTGTATTTGGACCAACACAATATTCCTCTTTGTGCATTATGACAACTACTAATTTACTAGACCCCAGTCAGCTAATTCTGTGCTAAGCAATGAGCAATGACAAAGATGTCAAGGAAAATACACCTCAGCAGAACTTCTAGTGTTAATGCGTGAGCTCCTATGTAGTCTGTAGGGCAAAGAAAGAAATGATATTACTGTGGACTGAGTTTTTAGACTTGAGTGACTCTCTGTTAACTCTGGTATCACATCTGACAGTAGCTAGCACTAGATTAGGGGAAGCTTCAGCAAATCTGTGCCAGCAGTGTAGATGTGGTAGTTTGCACAACTTCGAAGCAACCTTCAGCATTCCAGTCCCTAAAAATTAGGACAATGAGCTCAAACATCAGGTTTTGTTTCACAGCAAATACTTGTTGCTAGCTTCAGCTGTTGTAGCTCTATGTTAGAGTGCAGCAAGGGTAAAGCTGTTCCCTCAGGGAAAGGAGGCCAGCAGAAGCAGTGGCTTCACCAGCAAGGGACCAGTCCCACCATACCCCAAGTGACGCAGACAGTGCCGATGAGGGTAGTCGCGTTCAGCCCAGGGGCCAGACCACCAAGCAAATCTGTACTGACAGATTAGGTCCGAAGTCAAGTTGGGAAATCGAGTCAGGATCACAATCAGGTCTGGACATAGTGACCAGGATCAGTGGCAGGTCCATAGTGGTGAGGCAGGCCTGCAGTCAAGCTGGGAAGTTGGCCAGGACCTGGATCAATGGGGTGCATGGCTGTGGCACAGCTCAGGCAAGGACCAGGGTGAGAGCCTCAGCTTTAAAGCGGCCTTGAAGGGAAAGAGGGTTGCCCTCACTGAGGCCTCCCAACAGAGCTGTTTGAGGATGAGCCTCTGCTGAAGTTCCTTCAAGTTTTCTTCATGCCTTCTGTCAACCAGCTGGCCTTGAACAGCCAGCTAAGCTGCTGGTGGTTGGAGTGTGCTCCAGGTCCTGACACTCTGGAGTTCTTTATTCCTATACATGTTTGGTTTCTCATTGAATCTTGCTAAATCTTTGGCCTCTAAAATGATCGGTGATGTTGAGTTCCTTATTTTAATCACAGTCTGGGCAGGAATCTCATCCTTTGATGAGATTTGGCATTAGCCATTCCAGGATATCTGTCCTGTGCCTATCATATTTTTTCAGTTAAATGTTCACAAGTATTTTGAATGATAAAAATGTGAATTTTCTGTTTCCTTCTTCTAACCCTAGAGAGTCAATGGCATCTTTTTATAACACAGGGTTTTCTCATGCTGACCTGGGTCTAATTCATCTACCCTATCCTTTTCCTGACTGTTGCTTATTAGTGTCTGACTGTTGTAATCTTGCTCAGGAGCAAGTAAATTTTAGATATATTTTTACATTGTGTTTTGTGTTAAAAAGGTAACGGAAAATGGGATGTGTTTTATTTCATTATTAACATTAAATTTTTATTATTATAATAGGCTAGGACTGGTAATCATGTCAGTCTCTGGTTGAAGAAAAGATTCAGCGTAACTACAGTTCACCTTTTTTGCTACAAAAAGTAGATTCCCAGGTTTTCCAGGAAAGGAGAACAATTGCTTCAATGGTTAAACAAAAGACAAAATACTGCTTAGATTCATTCTAGAGGTAAGTTAAATGTTTTCTTAAATGCTTCCATTCAGATCTTCTACCACACACAAAAATATTTAATGGTAAGACCATTAGTGATGTTTATCAATGATGTAATAAGTTGCAAAAAAGTGAAATCTACTGAAAGCAGTACTGGCTTCCTGATGACTTAATGGGGTGGTTCAGCCACCTTTCCATCTGAAGGGTGTTTGAAAACCCTAGCTTTACTCACTTTTTAACCTGTAAAGAACGCTCTCCTCGTAGTGAAAATCCAGTGTGGCTTTCTGAAACCCAGCGTCCTGTCCAGTGTTGTTCCAAGTTGGCAAACTGCTTACTCTGCAGTTCTCCAATTGCACAGTTTTGTCACAACATATTAAATTTTTAACTTTCAGGCATATAATTAAGAATGACAGATGATTACTAGAGGATAATGGCCCCTCAATGGCAGTGTCACGATGCATCAGTTTAACCTATGGTTAAATGCAAACTGGTTTTTGTGTAGTATTTCATAGTGTATTGCTTGGAGATCTTGCTGAAAAAAAAAAAAAAAAAAAGAAAAAAGCAGGATGTGAAACATGTATGGCTATAGAGAATACAGTTGTGAGAAGCCCCCCTGCTTGGCCTGTCTGTAAGAACTAAATGTTACCTCCAGAACCTGAGTCCCCAGCTGGGGATCTGGCAGCAGTTTGTTCATTAAGTGATTGAATCACCTCCTTTGTTTAAATTCTACTCCACTTGAAATCTGTCCTTTATCTTATAAATAAGTTTAGGACAGCGCGTCAATAAAATAGGTGAAAGGTCAGTATATTGCATCCTACAAATGTACATATTGATGACTCTGGAGCTTTGCTTGACTAACAAAAGGCTCAGCAGCCAGTGGAATGCAGTGAGTGGGCTTCCCTGCTGCTTTGTGGCAAAGCAGATGGGGCTGCAGTAACTTAATGCTCTTCTTTTTTTTCCAGAAGGATTCTGGAGTTGATGAATGGGGACAGACTGCTATTCCCACAAGTAGACAGGATGGTGTATTTCAGCCTTTGGCTTCTTTATCTTAAGCATTCATCAGAGTCCATTCAGTTTGTGGTGGTGGTGCTCGCTCTGGGCAGGCAGTGTTTCCTACCCGATGGGGTGTCTAGAACACACAGGAAGCACACAGAGGAACTGCATAGTGCAGGGCCTTCACATGAGGAAAATGGCCTGCTGTACAGATGTTGGTGGGGCATTCCAAGTGGCGGCTGTGGATCTGACCCAGTAACTTGCACAGCAGCATTGGGGATGACAGCGGAAATCTTTCCAGGAGCCAAGTGTAGGGTTATGGAGAAAGGGGAAATGTGGTGGAAGGGGACTGAAGAGGAAGATTTTATGGCAGTGGGTGCAGATGTGGGGGGAGCAATTAGCATGATGGTGATTGTACTGTGCTTTTGTGGTCTTCAGTTAGTTCAGCAGTACGCTGCTGGGGATAGGGTGAGGGAGACTAAGATGCAGAGTTGCTGAGTTATAGTGGATTTTGGAAACCTTTCCAGTCTCTTCCTTTCCCACTAGAACCAGAATATCCCACTGACCACAGCACTCTCCTCAGGCACTGTGGAATAAACTGTGGGATCCCAGCTCCAATTCTGTTTGAAGACAAAACCCAAGAGCACGAGGTTTTGTTCTTCCCACCTCTCTTCCCTGCTTTATGCAGATAAGAAACCTAAGCAGGTAAACCAGAAGACAGTAATAGTGCAGTCCATCCAGCTTCCTACCAGAGGGTGAGCATGCTGCCGGGCATGACTTCCCTCATTCCTGAGACAGCCCCAGATACCCTGGTGAGCCGCTGCTGACATTTCATGGCGCAGCTGCTCTCCCARGTTAGTACTCCCAAAACGTTTTATAATCTCCACCTGCACCACCTCTTCCAGGACTAGATCCTCTAGCTATGACTTGCTGTGCACATTAACTGTACACCAAGTGTGTCACAGGGGTCTTTCTAATAATAAACAGCGACAAAGCACTAGTCTCCTAACAAGCTGCTAAACCTATCCAGCAGCTTGAATCCAAAGGTCCCTGCTGACACATTTGTAAGCATGAGGTTTTCTTCCTTTGCATTGTATTACAGGCTGTCTTATTGGTTATTAACCTTTGAGCAGATGTATCTCATGTATTTTTAAGTGATCGCACTGTAATTAATCATTTATCTTAGCAACCTCTTGTCCTTTCAAACATACACATATGGGGAAATGGTGAACCACACAGGTAATTTCATTCTCTTCCAAGCAGAATATCCTTCTAGGCTCTTAGCTCCCAAGCGGCAGTGCAACCATGACACTGATTTCTTCAAAACAGTAAAAGACTGATGCGCTGCAATCAGTTTGTGTGCTTATATGCCATGTAACTCAACTGTCATGCTGACGTGCCACACTGACATCTTTAGCTGACCTTAACCTGTAGAACCAATGGGTTTTGCTTTACAGTTGTTTCAGCCTAAATCCTGCCATGTCTGCTAGATCCTGTACTGTGTTACACCTAAATAATAAGGCAGAGTATGAAGTTTGATATGGCCTCTCTATCAATTAAATAAAATGTATTTGGTCCTGGGCCAAAAAAATTTGGCATGATGTATCTTCTCCAGATAGACATGTCCATGCTCTGTCGTGGCAGGAGCAACTTTCAGCGATGACAGATGGCTGTGGYCTTCATGTGCTTTACCCTAGCTGTCTGTGACTTACACTCCTCTATCTGGTAGCTTTTACTGATTAATTTTATGAACTCGAGAGTCTGGACTTCGCCAGTAAAGATGTTTTTAATGTTAGCCATTGATTAAGACAGAGAGGAGGAAATTGTTTCTCTCAGGGGAGGTGCTGCCACAGATTTATGTGCTCCCTGTGAAAGCTCAGTCCTCACTGGGTGTTCCCCGGAATCCAAGCTTTTCAAGTACAAGTTGGCAGTACTTATATTTGTCTGATCATTTCTTAGTTTGTCTGCTAGATTGGCTGCCTGTGAGAAATGACATCAGGGTCTGAAAACCTCTGTAAATCATACATTTGTTCTGATACAGTATTTTATTACTAGTGGAGCAAGCAAATTTAGCTTCATTTTTGTTCTCCAGTGCTGTGGCAAATTTATGTTCCTGCAATTACGCAATTCTAATTTTTTTCATTTTCAGCTTGATTTTTACTTGAATGAAGAATCACAAAGGGAGGATGAGCATGTTCTTGTATAAAAAACTCCTTAAGACATTGTTTTAATGAGCAACAAATGTACAACAGTTAAGGAACACACAATAAGAGTTTGTTCACAGATTTTTATCAAGAATAATGTTTTCTCCTAAAACCTCAGCTCTTACACACATGACCCCCAATAACCTTGACTCTAAAAGGCAAATAAAAGACCAACACACATGATACTGTCTTTTCCCAAATTTATGTTAACTATATGCCTTCTTAGAAAATTCATACAGAGATTTAGATTGGAAGGAACCTCTGGAGCRTGTCAAGTCCAATGCCCTGCTCAAAGCTGGGACAACTTCCACGTAAGAGCAGATTGCTCAGGACCTTGTCCAGTCAACTTCTGAAATCTCCAAAGATGGAGATGCTACAGCCTCCCTGGACAACATCTCAGCACCGAACCACTTTGGTGCTGAAGTCCTCAAGTCCAACAGGAATTTCCTTTGATGCAACTAGTGACCATTGCTTCTTGTCCTTTCCCTGTGCACCTATGCGAAGGGTTTGGCTCTAGGTCCTTTCTCCAGGTAGCAGAAGACAGCAGTTGCTTCACCCTTTCCTCATATGCCATGTACTCCAGCCCTCTAACCATCTTAGTGGTCTTCAGTGGACCTTCTCTGGTTTGTAAGTATCTTTCTTGCCCTGAGGGCCCCAAATGACACAGATGTACTCCAGATGTGGTCTTATGAGTCCAGAGCAGATGGATGTAATTGTGTTGGTACCTGACCAGGGCTTTGACTTTAATGCTTGGGGTGGGCAATAGTGAATGCAGTTCTTAAGAAGAACTGTCTATAGAGACTTTGGTTTCTTACACTAAGCTTACCTTTGGGGCAGGAGGGTGCGGGGATCGTTGGTGTTGGTTTTTCTCCTGGTCATTCTGAAAGCATGTTATCCTTCATGGCTCTTTGCATTTCTGTCTTGTAGGAGCCCTATTCCAGCACATAAAATAAGTATTTATCCATTTGTTGGTCCTGTTTTCAATTCTTAGAGCTAACATGGAGGGGCTGCACCACTACCCCTCTCTACTGAAAGCCCTGGGACTGACAGAAGTCCTGGAAAATACGAGAGCTGTGTTCGTTCTCCATGTGTGAGGGGAATTAATCCACCAAACTGCAACTTTAGAAGGACTGGCATGAACAYGGGAGGCTTCCTACTGTCATAATGCAGCTGAAAGGCTTTTGGATACAGAAGGGCAGGAGCGCTTGGAGGGAGCTTCACTGGGAAGGGTGGTGTRAGACAGGCAAAGAAATGCCTCATCTAAAGTTCTGCTGGGGCCTCGGCATTGGGCAGGGTCAAGCTATAGAGCTGGGTATGCACCAGCTGAAATTTGGACCTTGCAGAGACTGAATGTGCAGAAGGGGATGTGAGGATCTCRATGCCACATCTATGATAAGTAAGAACTCTTCTGGGTTCAGTGTCAAGGGATGTTCTGTGCCAAATTACAGTCTGCTTATAAGTATTTGGCATAAAGTGATATCAGCAGCTTCAAACTCACCAGCAGGATGCGAAAATTTCCAAACTTTAGGCAGTTAAAAGCAAGATTATTAACATAGGAATCAGGTCAGCAGCTCTGCTACCTGTCAGGTTGTAGTCTTAAACTGTGAAGTTCAGGAGCACAGCCCTCAGACTTTTCTGCAAAGATATACGTGCTGCAAATGGG
>JAYKAV010002788.1:1258789-1375823 GCA_035582835.1 Phoebastria nigripes
AAAAAAAAAGTAAAATGAAGGTAATTCTATAGAAAATGTGAGTTACTTTGAATTAACCTGATTGTCAGGCAGCTGTTGGATGGTTTAGAGTACACTAACAGTTACAAGCCCCAGGTCTGTAGGAGAAAGACTACATGTAACCTGACTGATATCAGTGAAGTCTACTTGTGGTGCGTTCACTATTCGTAATACTCTTACAGAATAAGAATCTAATTTGTGCTTGTACGTGCAGGTGTCACTCTGAGGAAAAGCTGAAAGAGAGAACTCTCTTAAATTACAGCTAAACAGCCCTGAAGTCATGAGTTTCATCACTGACTTGGCTTCCTTCATAAACAGCATAGGTAGCCCTAAACACCTCTCATTATCTATCACTAGAGCTGATGAAAAGGCCTCAAACGAACTCTTTTTCTTATTCAGTTTTAAATCACTCCATCCCCCGTTGTGACACTGGTAAATAAGGGGGTTTTGTTGTTTTTTCCACCATGAAACCATGCTTTCAGAGATTTGCCATGCAAACAGTAAAGCTGAGTTCGAGTCACATTTTCTAGTCATTTTACTGCAAATTTCTGTGTAGATGAGCTTTAATGCTCCTTTTCTGTTGCTCCTTTCTCCTTTGCCTTGCAGACATTGTTTTTACTCTTGCTAAAAGAAGATTTTGAAGTGTATCAATTCAGCAAGTGAAGAGTTAATGTGCCCTGGTTTTCTTGCTAGTGAATGACTGAGGCCCCCTGGTGCCTTATTTATTAGCAGAGCCGGGAACAGAGCGAAGCATTGCAGTAACTGAGTTTTCCGTTTGTCCTTGTGTTTAGTTATACGGGTAAAAGAGGAGTAAAGGTGAAGGAGAAAATGCTCTTCCAGTACACATTCGTGTCTGGATCCCACATTTCTTCAGTGCTCTCGTACCCTTTCTTTTTCTTGCGGTTTTTCTCATAACAGCATGGCTCTACAGTAGCTCTCAAATGAGAGGCAAAAAACCACATACCAAGCTCCACAACACACAGGAAGGGTTTCATTTTTTTCAGACTGGCTTTTATAATCTTTGTTGCTTGCTCGGTTGGACAGTAGTGGTGGTGTTTGCTCTCTGGACTCCCCTTTGCATTTCTCCTTTCCGTTTCCCCCTGCTTTTTGAAAGGATATTTTGCATTACTTCAACCCTGGCTCACGTTTCCTTGGTTGCAGTTAGGTGCTCTGTAGTTCATTGCTTCTGTTTGTGCAAGAACCCACATCAAAGACTTCATCGTTCCCCGTTTAAAAGATCATACAGAGATCAAAAGTAAGACTTGAAAAGCCAAATCTCCCTGGAAAATAGCTTACCCAAAATATCAGCAAAAGCTGCATTCAGCAATTCTGAATGTTGTTTTTTGATTAATGCAGGTGTGGTTACAGCTCATGTAACTGGACACCATCTAGTGGGCAGAAGGTCAAAAATAATCTGATTACAGTCATGTGTTGATCCATTCTCTGGGGTTTATTCAAATACTTAGAGTGGGCAATATATTGAATCTTCTTGCTGAAGATCTTTCTGTGATCACAGACCAAAAATTTATTTCTTGTAGTGATTCACAAACTCAGAAAATTAAAAGTCAGCTTTCTTTCAAATCATCTACCAGTAGTTTGCAGCCATCACCAGTATATTTATCATCTGAAATGATTTTCCAATAAGTATGATCAATCAGTATCTTGTTTAGGAGTAGTCTGATGTGTAGAATTCAGTAATGTATTTGAAACCAGTTGGTTCCTAGGTGTGTGCGGGTTTTTTGTTTGGGTCGTGGGTTGGGGGGTTCTTTGTCTGCTCTGATTTAAAAGCATAAACTATTTGAGTGCAATGCTTAAGAACAACTTTGCAAGAGAAGTACTGCTTAGTATTTGCAACACAGGTTTACCCTAATATATGCTTAAAAACTCATGCGTTCAGCTGTTCTGAGGTTATTGGAGAGTGCAGTGTCTAAAAAATGCAAAAGACAACTCAGTGTTTGGTTTGGATGTTGTTCGTACAAACAAACATTTGTTAAGGCTTTAGTGCTGTTTGCCCATTTTTTTGTAAATAAAGTATTACTTTTTTTTTTTAACTTCTACTTGCTCATACACTGCAAACAGGATGTTGAGTAACTCATTTTGTGTTGGCTAGCACAGCATGATGGATGAGTTGTGGAGACTCTCGGCTGATAGTATGGATTCCTTGTGTTGCTCTCTTCTTAGCAGAATAAAGCCAAATTTAAAAATAAGGAACAAATCTCAACCTTAATTATACAGTTGTTATATATTGTTAGTAGGTACTAAAACAGAGAACAGTACTAGGGTACTTTCTTTTCCTGAAGTCTGCAAGGCCTGTCGGTCAGGAATGAATATTTGTCAAAATAAGGTAAAACTGAAGAGTAGCAAATTTGAAATTAATCCCCTTCTTCTCTAAAATGCATATTTCTTTCAAGCATAGGAAGCTGATAGAGAGTTTACGTCTTGCTCACTGGAGCTGTCTCCCAACACAAATAGATGTCACCTGTTAGCAATGTATTTCAATTCCTTTACTTCATCTTATGACAGTCATTCACTGTTCAATAGCTAAGTGAAAGACAAGGTCACTGTTTTGAAGCCCAAAGGTCTTAAATTGGCATCTAATATCAGAGCTGCTCACAACAAAAAAGAGCTGTCCCAAAGAACAGACCAGCTGTTAATTTACAGCATCCAAATAGGAAAGTGGAGTTTAGGAACTGTGAACTCCTAGTCCAATGCACAAAGTTTGGAGAGGGGCTGAAATTCGAAACTTCGCAGCTGGGTCTCATTCTCTTTTATGAAAAGACCCTTATACTTTACCAGAGCTTTAGGCTATGCACACAAAGCTTGAGACATGAACCTCTGTCTTGAAGTAAATGTGTTAAAACAGGCAGGTCGTACAAATAAAAGCAGAAGAAACAAGAGATCTTGCACCAAAAGTCATGTATGAGAAAACCCAGTAGATGTAGCCCTGCTTTATCCAGTGTCTCTAATGAACAACATGAAAAGTTGAGATCCAGGTAACTAGTGGAGTAAATTTAAAATCTTTATTTAGTATCATAGCTCAAGCAAATCTTTACTAAAAAACTCTTAAAATATAGCCTCTATGTTCCTTGATATGGGAAACACAAATGGGTTATCTTAAACACCTATGGGTTATCTTAAACACTGCTATTAAATAGTCTCATTACCACCAGGAAAAAAATCTGAAGCCTCAAGTCGCAAAGAGCCCAATGCTCCCTTACTTTTTCCTAAGAGGCACCCATGAAAGCCCATCCTCAGCCAGTCCTTGTGGGACCGCCCAGCAGCCACTTCAACACTGCACCCAGACTTGCTGTCAGCTCTTTGAATTACCTTTTCTACCTTCTTCGGAAATGAGTACCAATACACCATCAGCTTTACACAGCCCCAACTGCTGCAGGTTTTCACCCACCAAGCAGCCACCAGCTCTCTCTCCCTTGCTCAATGTCGGGAAGCTTGCCCCAGACCCCTCATCCCTTCATAATCTCACTGGCAGCTTGCCTGGTTTTGCGCAGCTCCAGCAAGTTGTCTTTGATGCTGCTTTTGGCAGAGGAACTCAATGAACGGACTGATCTGATACAGAAATGAAATCACTGACATCCTTGTTGTTTGAAAGAAGTCAGATTAGTGGGAAGCTGTGATTTCTTAGAGCAAACAGCTGGGGGGATATCGCAAACAGGTGTGCGATAGAAGTAACATACTTCAACTATGGATTAGAAGCAGCTGCGCTGAATTTTAAAAGAGTATTTGGCACCTACTGAGCAGAGGTTGTTAGAGAGGAGAAAGGTGAGAGGTTCAGTGGTTAGTGCCTGTCAGAATGAGAGGTCAGGGGGTCATTGAGTTGATTAGAGTTTTGTAGCATTCGCTGAGGGTTGGCATAAGGGCCTGTCTGATTTCTCTGTTTTGCTCTGTGGTCTTCTGTGGGTGTGCATTCTGCTTGAATAGTGCGCAGAATTGCAAGCTGTGCATGGTAGAAATTTTACAGGCCTGGGAAGAAATAATTGGCAATTTCAGAAACATTATGTGTCTTAGTTCTTGTGTAAGTCAAGTGTGGAAGAGAGCGCTGAGCATCCCACATTCAAAGCTTGAACACACGGTTTTGTGTTCAAATCTTTTCTATTGGCAGTTTTGTGACAGAAAGATAATATGACTTGCTCAGTTCTTTTGCTTTAAAACTGGGGAGATAATAGCTTCTCACCTCATGGTTTTGCTGTCAGGATCAACTTCTGACCATGAGTATGAGAAGGTTTACAGAATTGCTGTTTAACAGAACCAGGGCAGACGCAGTCTTGGTCTAATGTGGGGAGGTGGATGAGGAGGAAGGCTGCATGGGTCTGACCACATTTGCTGCTCCTCTGGCAGTGACAGTAGCGGGCCACAGCTCTGCTGCCCACTCAGTAAGTCTGTCTGTTCCTCACTTACGCCACAGTGCAAGACCTTTACTCCTGCGCGTGAGCCGTTCACTAAGATATCTTAGGTGGGGGGTAAGGCCAGATTCATGGAGATGAAGGAGGGGCAGATGATGGAAATGTTGGGCCCTTTTGCATTTTTAAACAAGTGGAACTCTTCACAACCCTTCTCTAAAGTCAAGATTGGAAAAATGCTTTGTCARCATATTTTTGCTGCCTATAAAGAAGGTTATCAAACTTAAGGTAATGAGGAGCTTTTTCTGATTTGGTTTGATTTAAATTCCACCCCATGTGTATATGCATGTGAGAGAAAACAAATACATCAGAAAAATGGCAGCCTCATCCATGGAGGGTTACAGGCTGAAACAAGATGCGTGATGGGTAGGTAAGCCCAAAGACCGGGCTGGATCTGGGGCACATGAACAGAAACAGCCAGGTAAAAATTGTGTCCATAGGCCTCACTGCTTACCTCTGTTATTAGGTTGGAGTTACCAGGATGCATTTGGGAAGGGCATGCTTTTGAAGAGGAACTCAGTAGTGTACCAGTGGTGGGTTCAGTGACTTGCAAGAGGAAGGTTTTTCTGGGGTAACATGGGAGGCAGTGTGAAAGTGCAGGAAGAGAAGTAGAAAATCACCCTTTTGCTAGGGTAGAACTAGACTGTGAAAGTTTTTGAAGAAAGGACAAGAAATTGGTACCAGAGACAACAGGAAAAGGTTAAAGTTGAGGATGATAAGAGGAAGAATCAAGACTACCCATGACAGTTTAGACAACCCAGAGGAAGAGTCATCTGGATCAGCAAGGAGTAGATGAGTTGCCAAAGCAGGGGGTTAACAGGTTTGGATGACAAGTTTAGCAGCGCTAATTATGGAATTGAACAGTGATGTGACTGGCTGGAAGGAGAGTTTGACTGGACAGAAAAAAGGGGAGGTTTCAGAAGGGAGGTTGGGTGTTGTGTTCTGACCCTCTAGGACACAGTGAAAGGGCTTAAAAACACTTCTCTGTAATTGATGTTTTGCTTTTTGTGTGAATGGTTTTTGTAGCAGGCAAGGCTAAGCATTGTGAGATTACCTGAATGCAACAGTAAAAATCATGTAAGCATCACTGAAGGAAGTTAATGGAAGAGTTGTACAAGAGRAGGAACAAAAGGCTTAAAAGATAACACACATAGTGGCCACGGGACAAAGACATAAATAATAGGTTCAATCTAGAATTTTAAGTAATTTGTTTGACATAATCCAGTATAAGTGACAGAGAAAGCTATCTGTTAATGTGTTTAGAATGCATTGTAATTAAGGTCAGTACAGCATTTCAAATGCGAAGTGCTGTTCCTCTTCTCCCCGACTCCTGTATAACCAACCTCTGGGAATTTGAAAAGGATTTACCTTTGTAAAGGGTTCCACAAGTGGAAACCTTCCTACACGGTGTATGCAAAAGGCAGTCTGTCAGTTTTAGAAATACTTTACATAAAGAACTGCTAAACAATAATTGTCCCATACTTCACTACAGTCCCCAAGTAGTGGGCTGTGATCCTTGGATGAAGGATGAAGAAAAATTGCCAAGTTGCAAAATCAGCTGCTACAAAATGTCAAGAGCTCTTGCAAAGAATTCTCTACTTTCCTTCCAAGGAATGTTGAGGTTAGAGCTCTGTGCTATTGCATGTTCTCACCACATATTTTAGCTGGTGGGAGAGTTAAGACTTCTTTTGCACTTTCAGTTTTAAAATCTGCTGACTAGCAAACAAAAAGCAAAGAGGGTGAATTTTAGTCTGAGAGGAAATACTTAAGGCCAGTACTTGCATGTCTCATCTCAGTAGCAAATGTGAGTGCTCTGCAACTGTGTATTCACGCTGATAAATCAGGGGAGCAGAATCTGATCTAATGTTTTGTCCTACTGCGACGCTTGTTTTTTGTGGGATGTTCTTCATTTCCCTATTTTGGGGGGACATTTTCATGTACCCCCTATTTTCTGGTTTCTCAGGGCCTGCATAGCATCAGAGTAAGGCATAGCATTCTCAAATCTTCAAAACTTTGTAATGGTTAAAATGTTACAGTGTCTTTCACTTAATATGTTTCCCATGCCTTCTGGAGCAAGGCCTGAAAAGAAGAGTAGAGGTRGAACTGCTTTTGAGAGTACTGTGTTAGGTACCCCTAACAGCCCTTCTTCAGCTGAAGGTGTTTCCTAGTGTCTACTTTTGCCTTCTGAAGCTGGGTGGTGGTGGTTTTGCAGCCAGTGGCTGAAGGGTCCTGTTCCTGAGGACAGGCACAGGGTATCTGCCTGGAAAGCCRGTGGCCGCAGCTGGAGTTTGCTCAAAAGAACCAGAGTCACTTTGAAAGGTTGGATCCATCTTGCAGATCAACAGCCCAGTTGCCAACTTAACCCTGGGAAGGGAGAGCTGAGCTCCAGACAGCAACAGTTTCTACTGGGGCAGTACTTAAACACCTCTGCTCAAACACAGATTTAGCCCTGTCTGCTGCAGGTCTCTAATGGAAGGACTGACGGTTTGGGCAGAGCTCTCTGCAGGGGGCCAGCCCATTTGAAAAAAAGTGTTGGTGAGAATCGATGCTGTTGTTCATGGTGGCCTAGTGAAAGAGCAGTATCGGCAAGAAAGCAGCAGCCCGAAGGTGCTGCATGAGCAATGATATTTCTCAGGACTTCACCCTGAAACCGTGAGATACCGGTTCAGGGGTCTGAGAAGGGAGCATGCTCTGGGGAATTGTCCCACGGAAGTCTGGGTGGGAGCAGTACTTACCACTAGGTGGTAGTGTATCAACACAGCATCTCTTTCCCCCGGCTGTGAGCTTGTCAAACCTGAAGCAGGGGCAGGCAGGGTGGGCTTGGGGCAGGGAGTTGGCTGGGCAGGGTTTGGACCTGCAGAACTTCTGCCGTGGTGCGTAGGCTACAAAGGAATGTAACTTTGCAAGTTCTCTGCAAAACCTGTGGTGATGGGGGATTTGAACAGTAGCACCAGAAGTTCAGAAGGTAAAATGTTAGTAGAAAATGGAACAAAAAAGATGAGCGGCCAGCTCTGGGAGTGGAACAGAGACGAGCTGTAATCTGGCCAAACATGGTGAGGCGTACCCCTTGGGATGGCACTGTGCCAAACAGACTTTCTGGATTACTAGAAAACAGCTATTCTAAGGAAGCTGCTATCATTTTATTAAGTTATCTTAGAGCTCTTAGCTGCTATCATGCTACTGAGACGACTCTGCATTAAGGCATCTAAGCCCTATGCAATCTTTAGTTTACGGGTCCCTGGACAGTACTACACTTCACAGCAAATCTCCCAAAAAGCTGCACTGAAACACAGTTAAGTTCATTTCTATCAGTAATATGTATCACAGCAATTGCTGTCTTTTTTCTTGAACGAAGGCATTATGAATGCCAATGTTAAGGTTCAGTTTGAGAGACTCAAACAGTGCAGGCAGAGAGAAGCTCAGACCTGTGAAATAACCTTTGTTCTGCTCTGTACTGGTAACAGCCAGCAGTAATACTGGGGCTAGTCAGTGATCTTCTCATTAAATAGTTCCCTATGGAAACAAAGTTCTAACAAAGCAACCTGTTGCAAAAAATGTTAATTCTGGTAAAACATGCAACAAACCCCAACAGGTTGATTTTTCTTCTAGCACACTCTCCTGCCTGCAGGTCAGACCATCTGCCTGCCAGCCCGTTGGGACCAGCTGCCATGTCAGGCAGTCAGTGTCCTGGGTTACCAACATGCCCCTCAACCTTGGTCAAGCAGAGAGTACCTGGCTACTGGCCACCCCAGAGCACAGTGGAGCCRTTGGAACAGACTGTGGGAGAAGGTCCAGATCTGTGACTCATCTGACATTGAATCTTTGCAAAAGATATTTTTCACGTGCTAAACCTCCTATCTCCAATTGTTTGTTCCAGTTCTGGAAAAAAAAATTAAAATCTTCCTCAGGAGAGGAATTGTGGTGCCTGTTCAGAACTGACCAGCGTGCTTATCAGGAAGCCGTTGTAATGAATACTGTCCCACCTTAGATCACCTTGGCTTTTCAACTCTCTCAAGATTTTCATCTGCCTTCCTCCATCAGGCAGGGATTGTGAGGCTATCGAAGTAGCTAAGCCAACTGAATGGGAATGTAGTTCAAAAAAATAAAAATTTGAAAACGTCTCCTTCTGGAGGATCATCACTGGTCCTTGAGCCAGGGGTTGAACAACACTAAGATAGCTGGCCTAGCTGTTTTTCCGTTCCAGCGTGTCAGGGAGAGGTTCCGAAATCTGAATGTAGTACTCTATCCCTGATTTAAAAGATCTTTCATCTGGAGTAGTTCTGGGCATTTCAGCATGTTTTATTAATTAATGAATAAATTGACCCCTTTGTAGAAAAGGTTTTAAATGTTTTGTATTAAAGCCACAAAATAATGAGGATAGTTACTAACACCTTGCAAAATAATAATGGAAGGATAAACTACAATAATAGGGTCATCTAAGTATCTGAAAATAGGGGATGATACAAGTGGAGAAAATCTGAGATAATTCTCTCTCAACACTAATGTGCCATTCAATTTTCTTCTCTATGCAAAAGGCCTTTTATATATGGCACTTTGAAATAGCAATATTTTTAAGCCAAGACCTGAATTAAGTATACATTTCTAGGCCAAATACTGCACAGAGTTTAGTGGATTCAATATACTGTTTAGCAAGTATTCATAGCATGAGAAACTACTGCCACATTTGTCTGGGAGCTTAGCGCTCGGAGGGAACATCTAAAACAGAGAGTCCAGTTGTCTGCTGTTGCAGGCAGCCTTGTCCTATTATCCCTTTATCAGATTTATCAAGCTTCATCTTAAAACTGATTAGGCCTCTTGCAGCCACTGTCCCTGCCTGGAAATCTGTTCCAGAGCATTACTTTATTGATGGGTAGAAATAATAGTCTAAATTTTTATGTGGCTGGTTCACAGCCATGTGTTCTTGTGCCAACATTATCCCACTGCTTAAACTGCTCTTTCCCTTTCTTTTTGTTTCTTTCCAATGTTTTTACAAAAAGCAATCATATGCCCTCCCAGACTTCGTTAGACAAAACAAGCTTAGCTGTTTTAGTTTCCTCTTATAAGATAGTTTTAGATTCCCAACATCTTTCTCTGCATCCCTTCCAACACCAATTCATTTTTCCTGAACGTGGGGGACCGTGATGCTGTGCTTTGTTCTGGAAAAGCCTCATCCAGGCAATGCCTCGTACCGTGGCATTAGTGCACAGGGCTTTTCTGCGAGATTGCTGCAGTGCATGCAAGCTTTTGGCAACTAGTCCCATCATCCACCATCCCAGGCGTGCCCGGCCCAGCTCAGCTGAGTGTCCTATATCATTACATCCCTTCCACTGAGGAAGCAAGCTGGAAGCAAAAAAAAATTTAAAATTAAAAGAACTGGGACTAAGGGGGAAATTCAGCTCCAGGCGTCTTCCCTTAGACAGTCCACGTCAGACAATCCTTCAAGCAGTGTGAGTGTAGACTCTATAATTTCTGAATTGGTCAAGCCATAATAAGAGGGTGTTTTTTCCTCTATTAAATGTTTCCATATCCCTGTTCTATAAAAACAGTCACAAAATACTAGGTGCGGCCAGTGCTATATGTTTGATAGGACTTGGAGTTCTTCCAGTTTGGCCAGATAATGTCTGATGCCAATGCTTTCCTAGGTAATTTTGAGGCATGTGGATTGGGTAAGCAGTAACAAATATAACAAAGGGTCTGAGATCCCTGCTACCCAGTGCAGAATGAAACTTTTGTTCTGGAATCTTTTAAAAGTAGATATTTTAGGCCTACTAATGTTATTTAAAGGAGAAAGCCAGATCTGAATTGTACCCAAACCTGCTTTAACCAGTGAGTTTCCTGGAACTGGGAAAATGCTTTTCTGCATTTGCTGGATTCTGAGTCTGTGACAAAATGGAAGTAGAGTGGAACTCTCGCCCATGAATGGTGTTTGGAAGGACACCATAGGTCCCTGTGTTAAAGATGCTCTAAGGGTCTATACAGCTACTGCTTTTTTTGAACTTAATTCTCGTTTTGCCTATTCCAGTTAACATCCTTTGATTTCTTTGGAGTGATTTCTCATTTATGCTCTCATAGTACATGGTCAGAATATAGGGATGTAGGAAAGACTCCAAAGAGCGTTTGGACAAAACAAAAAGCAAACAGTGTATTTTGCTCACTTCAGTGTTTTTTCAAGCTAATGTGGCTCAGTCTAAAGCGACCGTCAGTAAAAGGTGGTATCCACAGCCACCACAGTCCTTGACTGTATTTTCTGTTCCATTTATGTACCAAGTTCCAGTTTTGCTGCATTTCTTTCTTGAATTGTTTTGCTACTGTATAAAAGTCAATGAAGTGTTAAAAAGATAAAACTGTCCAGATGTTGAAGCTCATGACAACTAAATAGATCAGCTTGATTTTTTTTAAATAGGTATTGAGCCAGTCAATCTGTTCTGTTGCCTTGCTCTGCTGAATGAGCACTGCTTTGCATGTGTGAGGCTACACCGCCTAAAAGGCAAGCTGTACAGGGGACAGGTATGTAGCTGCATCTTCCTCTGACACATTTTGAGGAAAGTATATAAAAGGAGGGTCTGCACAGAACAACTGACGGACTCAGAGAAGCATTGTCAGCCCGGGAAAAATTACATGATCCTTATTCCCTTTTTAATTTTTTGTTTAGTATTTATTATTAATTATTATTATTATTATTTATCCCCCATTGTCTGATACAAGATAATGAAAATGAGTGCAAGTATTTATCACAACCATAGTTTTCAGTAGGTTGTACCTAGTGCGAGATGCGATTACCTCAGATTGTTGCTGACCGTATGGAGGTAAGCAATTTCACATGACACCTTCTCACTTACCCACCCAAGGAAAGTCCCTCAGGAGAAGGGATTTCTTGAGTATGAGGCACATAAATAACCGCTAATCCAGAAAAATTCTGCTGCCAATCCCACAGCTTTGTTTTGGGATTAAGTGTTCTGCTTGAGATTTCCCCCTCGTTTTCCATCTCCCTGATTTCTGAAGTCCTTTTCCTTTTGCCTGCCTCTAGCCTCTCAATCTTTCTCCTGGAATAAGAAAGTAAGAATAAACTTTTTGTGTCTACTGTATGTAGAGTAGAGTAGTACTCTCTGCTTCTCAGGAGGAGAAAGTGCAAAACAAGAGAAGATTTGGTGCCCTTCACTGCAGTTTCTTGAGGAAAGAGCTAAATGCTCTTAATTGCCATAGAGCCTCTGCCGTTGCTAATGCTGGGACAGAGATCTCAGTTGCCATATATGAGGTTCATGTTCAGTACTTGATCAGTAAAAGGATTTGATCACTCAAAGATCTTCATTAAACCACAAGCAGACTTGTGCTTTAAAGGTCCATAAATGTAAAAAAAAATATAAACAAATCTTTGCAGACAGGACAGGTTGTAGTCATAAACTTGTTTTCCAGCCATATTCAATTTCAGGCCAATAGACTTTTTGATCTATGGAGTGCAACACATAAGCATTATCCTTAATAAAACCTCCTTTCTGTTCTGCTGGCTTTATACAATCAAATTTTATATTTCTCACCTGACTGAGTTCTGCTGAACAATTAGCACTGGTGGAGTGTTTTGTTTTATGCAAGTCCAAGAGTGAAATCAGGCACTTGGGGGCCTTTTGGTTGTCTCTTCTTCTTCTTGTCTATAAAGTGAGAGAAGAGGTCCGAACTACTGCATGTTCCTATGGGGGACTGGAGATTAAATTAGCATACTTTTAAAAATACATGTTTTACCTGAAAATAACTTTGAAACTGAAGGTGTTGTCAGGACTTGCTCTTCRCTTCTTTATTTTCAGAATCAGTGGAAAATACCAAACCATGTCATTTAGGCTGACAGTTGTTCTGTTTCCTGAACTGGAGATAATGAAACAGTGGCAGGTGTTTATAAAAACTCTTCTGCAAGCTCGTTATGATATATGCAATAATTAGCTCTCCTGAGGATGTACTTCCCAGCAGCCTGCACAAGTGACTCACGCTGACTTCAGTGGGAGCTCCATGCAGGGAACTGGGTCCCTTTATATAATCATGGGAAAGAAAAGTACTGTCATCATCCTGAATCCCTAGATATAGCTGCTATTTTTATGTCATCCTCCCATTTTRCTCACTGCCTTTGAATTCTGCCTACTCTTAATGTTCTTTCAGAGGTTCTTTCCTCCCACCTCTCCTGTGGTGTTTAATTTCCTCAGGCACCGTGGCCCATGTTTTTCCTTTTAGGCGCATCATCCCCACTGGTGGTAGTATCACCCCAGAATATGAAAACAGAACTGGTTCCTCTGGCTCTGAGTCCTCTTGTCTCCTAAAGTCATCCCAGTAAAAGGTATCAGTTCAGAGTTTTCTCCCCCTCTTGCCTACTCCTGCTATACATTACTGCAGCTGCGGTAGTTTCAGCAGATCAAATCCTGTCATATGTTGGTGTGAGAGACCTGACTGCTGCTTTGTGTTTTGTTTAAGCCTTAGCTGTCATGCTTGCACAGTGCAGTTTGTGAGCCTGACATTTTGTGCATTGTATAAGCTACAGATGAGTCACAGAGTCAAAGATTTATGGGAACCTTTCCAGTAACTTCAATGGGCTTTGACTAAAGCCTCCAGCACCCTTGACTGAAACAGATGGTGTGTCTGCAGGAAAGCAGGCAGCCTGATGGACATCATTTACGGCTCTATGATGTAGTGATTTACTCCAGCTGTTAGTGAAACAATACTTCACACACCTGCAAAGCCTTTCCTGAGAGCTGCTGTACCAAGCCCAGTCCTGTCGCCCCTTTTTTCCATCGTTCCCTCCCCGACAGTGGGGGCCGTAAGTGGTGAAGCAGCAATAGATAGATGTGGGGTAACCCATTTCTATTACAATCGTCTCTCTTAAGCACTGGGAACTGGGATTGGTTTAGTCCCTAAAGCATGGGGCTTTTTGAACTTTTCACATTTTAGCATTTATTTTTAAAACATTAAACTTGGAGCGGGTGAAGTGCTTTACTAGAAATTGGCTATCTGTCATTTCTACAGAGACAAATGGAAATGCTAACATTGACTTCAGAGGTAGTAAAGTAAAAGTCTGTTTACCCACAACACAACCTTTCTGAAGTCATCCTGTGGTAGAGGGCAGCAGCCTATAATCTTTACTTTGGGGTACTGGAAAACCTTTAACAGTTGTGGAAGTATCACCAGATATTTCCTGTCTGTGTAGAAGTAAAACGATTCCTGTTATTAAGGTCTCATCCTAAGAGCTGACAGAACGTAAATCACACAGCAATCTCTTTTGTACCTCTGAAGCATGAAGGAAGGGTACATCCTGTAAAGACCTATATCTTTAGGCAGTCTACAGATACAGTTGCTGATTGCCTTTGAAGAGACTTGCCATGATCATTTCCTTTTTGCTGTCTTATTCTAATTGCTTTTTTCCCAGTAGAATTCTGGAAAGGGTGATAAATTTCAGCACTTCTTAGCCTGGATAGTTGAGGGTTCCCTTTGTTCTGGCTTTGTCTGCTGGAGCTACTGACCCCCAGGCCAATGTGATAACAAATTCTCAGGAAGAAAAACTCAGAACGTCTTTATTCCTACCACCTGGCAAGGATCAGAAAGCTCTTCTATTCTGCCTTCTAAACTGTGGTGTTGTAGATAATTTATTGAGCTTGTAATTTTCAGTGAGAATGAAACTGGGGAACTTTCAGTCCAAAAAATACAAGCAGCTGTTGGTCAAGATGTAAAAGGCAGGAGTGAAAATGTAAATCTCTGTATTTAAGTTTCTAAAAGTGAATGGAGGTATCAAACTAAAACTGGCCATGGCACTGAGCATCTAAAGCAAGTTCTAATTTAATGAAATGTCCGTTGTGATCAACCACTTTCACACAGTTTCTTTGCTTCTTAAAACAGCCACTTGCACGAGGAACTCTCTCACTGCTCACACTCCATCAGGCTCAYGTTTTAGTGTTCCTCCTGGGGCAAAGAATGGGGGAGAATCCTTCTTGTCGAGAGTACAAACTTAATCTCCAAATCAACAAAGACTCCATGATTCATGATCTTTCTCCTCTGGTCAGGTCAGCCACTGCCAACAGCTTCCTCTTCTTTGTTTACAGCCTGCTCCACTGCAGCTAGGAGCATGGACTGTTCACGTTGCAGCCCACTGTCATGCTGATGATGAAAGAAGAGGGAAAACTACTAGTATGTCTCTGATAAACTGTGAGATGTGATGAAAAAATTAAGGATTTAAGTCACCACCAGCTTTAGAAAGAGAAGTCTTCAGAGATTCTGTTGTACTTCTAATATTTAAAAGAAATCAGATAACTTCTACCTTGTACTCTCCCAAATATTAATAGATTGTTTATTATTTTTAGGGAGGAAAAGAGTTAATGGTTTTTATTGACTTTGGATGATTTTTACTAACTAGAACTATTTAGAATTGGAGTTTGCAACAAGTATCACATACTTTTTTATTTATTTTTCTTAGGGAAGGCAAAGAAATTGAACAGAAAACATTGGTTTTGAACAATACATATAACATGTCTGTCTGCTTATATGCTGTCAGATATATTATATATGTGATAATGATGTGCTGAATTGCATCAGGTTCTTCCCTTCATCTATGTAAGTCATTACAAATTTGGCTTGGTACCTTATGGGAAAACTTCCTTCTTGAGTAGTATTGTGTTTTGCCAATTACTGAAGTTTTAGTAATTTAGTTTCTCATACATTGCTTCAAATCTGATCGATTGCTTCCGACCTAAAAAATTACATTTCCTATGATATTCATCTGAAACCTCAATTTAAAAAGTGCTCTGCATGCAAATCTACTTGCAGATAGTGAGGAAATGCCAGTGGTGGTATACACAGTTATAGGGCAAACAAAGAGAGGAAGAAAAGACTTACACTTTGTGAACTCGCACTTCTTCATTTTAAAAATGGTCTTGGGGGATTTCTTCAGAAATAAACTCTTATCTCAAGGCACAGTTTGCTTATAGCGGGTGGTAGAGGTTGGCTATACATATGTTCCCTGTTCCTGCTTTGGAGTGTAAGACCGTTTCTTCTGCTTCCTCTTGTGACTGAAGACAAGCTGGCTCATGGACAGTCCAACTCTGCATTTCCATTAGTAGAGATAAAGAGTGAAAAAGAAGAGGGTTGTTATCCACTTCTTACTGTTCAATGACAGAAARCGAGTTAGTGGTTAATGTGCAGATGTGCACACCACAGAAACATTATGGCCAGAAGAAAATTACACAATAAACTCTACTGAGCTGTTGGAGGCTTGTCACTTACCAGCAGAGCAGACCCTTGGCAGCCCTTGAGGGGAGCTCTGCTGCGGCGTTCCTCTCTGCAGGAGACACTACACTGCTCATCCTTTCTCTTGCTGTCTTTTGACTCTGCATTTGTAGAAGAAGGACCTCAGTATCCAACTTCAGTCAGGATAGTTGGGCCAAGCTCTGTATGAAAAAACACAAAAGTGACATCTTTTTCCTTGGTGATAAGTATTTATTTTATTCAACATCTAAGCAGTAATGAAGGCATGTGAAGCTCCAGCTGCCAAATCATTAAGTCCCATGGGTCTTGCAGGGGACTCACAAGTGCAGCTGAGACCTTTGCAACCCACCTGTTTCCACACGCTTGGCTGTCTCACAGGTAACTGGAAGCAGTCTGACTGTCAGTTGGCAGAACTGCTGAGCAGCATAGCAAGACTTTTGGCATGCAGAAACCTGAAGTGTCCTGGAAGGTGCCCTTGCATGCCACGCTCACAGATGCACTATCTCTGTTGTATGGGTTAAAAGACCTACTGAATCCAGACAGGGACAGAGCACTGTCCTCTGGCTGTACTTCTCAATTTGGGCACCACTATCTAAGACCAGACAAATAATGGCCTCTTTAGTCCTTGTGACCTGTTCAGACCCTTCAGACTTCCTCTCCAGCTTCACTACACCTTCTTGCAGAAGTCCAGCTAAGTAGCACTCTGTGGTTATGTTTACAGGTATAACATGTCATACATGCAGAAGCAGTGTCTTCTGAGAATTTCAAGGCTTCGTTCATATTTTTTCAGCATTTGTGATTTTTTTTTCTGTCTACGTTGTAACGTATGGTAGAGAGCTTGAAGAAGTTTCCTCTTGTTCTTCACTTGAGCCATGGCCCCTGTGTGTTTTCACCAGAATAGAGAATCGTTGATTTCTAATGGCCTGACATTTGCCTGGTTGAAAAGAGACAGAAGGCAGCTCTTAGGAGCCGGTGGTGGATTTCACATATATTGAGGCAGTCTGCATGATGATTTCAAGCGCTGTTCACACGCAAGTCATGCGTAGAAGCTGTTCATTTTAGATGCAGGTCATGTTCTCCTAATGCATGACAAGTTATATATGGTGCCATAGGTCATATATCATGATACTTTCCTCTTTTGCAACAATATGTATAATATTTTTAGTTCCAGTACATCTTGCAAAGAGATTCTTTTATAAAGCAGGAGTACAAAACTGCAGCCACTTCATACATAACAGAAATTGAACGATTAGCAGAATTGGGTTGTTATTCTACTTCCTTAAATGTTGTAACTATGTAACTCCATCTGTAGTGATCAGTCCATGTCCAATAGTTTAATAGCACTAGCTACCATGAGTATTTAATCAGTTTTTTTTTCTGAGGTCTTTGTAATTTGATTTAACAGTGCTCAGGCTGTTAGGCATAACATATTTAATAGTATCATCTGTTGTGCAATGAGTAAAACCTGAAAAGTTAGTAGYCCACAGTAAATAAAAACACAGTCCAAAGCCTGTGGATAAAGCAAATACTTTCCATGGAATACAGGAAGAGAAAGAAGGAGTCTTAAGCTTTAATAAAATATGTGTACTCCTCACAGTGTACTCCATGCTCGAGAACGAAAGCTCGTTGATAGCACCGGAGTGCTTGCTTTCATTGCAGCACTAATTCAAATAAACTGCTATCCAGGTGAACCCATCTTGAGTTAGCTTGTCAAGTGTGAGTGTCAACACAATAAGACTCTAGAGCTGCACAGTTACACTGCAGAGTAGCTAAGATTGTACCTTCATGTTACAAACATGTGATGACAAATCTGCCTTAAAATATTCCTCTCTCTCTCCCTGCTGCAGCTGATTCAACTGTTTGTGTGCTTGGACTCTGAACTGTGTCTGAGAGAACCTGTACTGGTGACACGGCTTCACTTTCTACAGGAGAGGAAGGGATGACTGTCTGGGTGTAGGAACCTCTTCAGCTGGATCTCCTGGTGATGGAGTAGTACCATGGAACCACTGCCTGGTGGGTCAGTGAGAACAAGCCTGGGAGCTCATAGATAACTGCAAAATGAGCTTCTATACTCTGTGCTGTCAGTCTGCCCCTGCCCTGGTGGGAAGACCATTACCAGCACATCTGTATCTTTGCTTCTCAAAGGCCCCTCTGGAGTGTACTCCCTCTCTTCCCCTGTCTTGTGTGAAATCCCATGATCAACCATCTTGTGTCTCTAAGGTTCAACTTTTTTTACCAACCATAGCTCTTCAGAAGCTCCAGGTAGTTCAGCATCTATGAGACTTTCCTTCTGGGGCTGACAGCAGCAGGTAAACACAGTGACTCACATTTGATCAACCCCTGCTCTCTGCAGAGATGGTCTATATCAGTCAAGTGAAATGAAGTGAGTGACTTTCTGTTTAGCTGGTACATAGAAAAGCAGAATTGTGCCCATTACTCATGCTGGGCTTAAAGGAACAATTCACAGTCAAAGGTCTTCATATCTCACCAACAATCTTCTAGAAACTCTGGCTGATAAAATCTTGTGCTCACTCTTTCTTCCTTGTTTTCTTTTTTTCCCTTCATACAGTATAACATAGCAATCTCCAGGAGAGATTGCACTATTACAGGCTTGCAGCTCTGGAGCAGGTGTTTATTTATTGCTTCATTCATTGAAAACTGCTCTGTGATTGTCTTTTTTTTTACTGAAATACTATGATTTTTATTCCTCCTTGTTAGGGGATTTATTAAATTGTTCAAGGGCATATATCAAAATGTTCACTGTAGTGAAGGTTTAATGAACAGAAAACTTTGCACTTCAGAATGGCTTTCCTACTGCCTAGTAGGAACTGAAGACAAAGACCCTGCTAAGATACTGAGAGGATGCTTTCCTCTCAGTATCTTAGCAGGGTCTTTGTCTTCAGTTCTGCTTTGTTTTTCCTCCTAGGGATCTCAGTTAGGAGTTCACTCCAAGCTGCTGCTGTTAGCCAGCTCTGGATTCAAACCTTTGGGGGTTTTGACTTAGATGGCAAGATTAACTGCCCGCCTAAGCAATTTCTGTGGTGTCATTGGTCCATGGTGGTCTCAGATGACCCAGGCAGGGTTCACATATTCTTGACCTGATAAGCGATGAAAGTTCAGTCTAACACATTAAAGTACAGCATGACTTATTGGTGCACCTGCCTGTGCATTCACATGTAACAGTCCTAAGGCACCTCCACTGGCAAGAAGTTACTGGGCACAATCAGGAGCCAGTCCTCTTGACAAAATATGTCTGGTTTCTTCCCCTCAATGTCCCAAAGAATTTTAACCTCTCTTGTGAATAGATGTTATTCTTTTTTACTTTTAGCAACTAATTGATTTTTAAATGACAAAATTTCTCACACTAGTTAATGCATACTGGTTTTTTTGGTTTGACTGCAAAATGCTATCTTTCTTTGCTTTCTTTTTTCTTTTTTTTTGAAGTTGCACTTGCAGAATATCCTATTTCTCAGACCAGGCTGGCAAYTGGAAGCAAATGTGTTTGCAAAACAAACCCTAAAATCTGCTGAGTTTGTAACAGAAGCATGGTACCAACATAAGCAGTTCTATAAGAGCACATGAAACAACTGTAATAACCTTGAGCTCTCCACGACAGAAAGTAGCAACAGTTTATGAAGCATTTTAGATTAGTTTATTTCCCTTTTGAATAAAATGTAGGTCTCCTTCCTCTCCACTAATAACAAAAAATAATGGGACTGGAGATGAGGCAGTTGTTCCAGAAAGTCTCAGGATCAGGACAGTCATCTACAGGGAGCGGTCTGTGGCTTTTCCCCGTTCAGAATAGGTTATCACAGGGTGTTTGGTTTCAAGTAAATTGAAAATTCAGAACTGAAAACTCCAAGCATATATGAAAGGCAACAAAATCCTAATTAGCTGCTTTCTGTTTTGCAAAAACAGACTTGCAGATTTCATACAGTATCAGTGAAGACACCCAAATCGTTACTTACAGAGCAACAGAAGGTAAAAGAGATCAAAGCCGAATATTTATTTGCATTATTAGACAGGGATGCTAAATCTGTCAGGAGCAGAATGTATAATAGTGCTCACAGGTATTTCTGTTCTCTGTTTGAAAAGAAACCAAATGGTATACTCAACTCTTATACTTTCATTCCAAAAATAATTAGGAAAAATTTTATATTAAAAACTACTACTAAAATATTTTTCAGCCTGTAGAATGAGTAATTTACAACCAAGAGTTTAAAAAAGCCCCACAGATTGACAAGCTCTCTGAGCTTCTGATGTTAGTATATAGTTAGATAATATCAGTAAACGTCAAACTCTTTCACAAGCTTGCTTTTAAAAGCCGAAGTTCATAACTTTGGGGACAAAACATTGCTCTCTTGAACGCCAAAACATAGTTCTTTCTGTCTTCTCTGTGGTGAATGAGGAATGAGTGGACACGTCTTCCCTGTGGAAGTTGTCACAGAAGTTAGGTCAGTGGTTAGGGTTGTGATTTTGGAACTTATTTTACTTTCTAATATGTTTACTGTATTCCAACCCTGCTCGTTAATTAGAGATGCTTGGAGTAAATGTGACTCTCCAGCTGTATGGTCTTGCCTGAGGAGATGGGATTTCAGAATTTTTCAGTGGTTGATCTCCAGTTACTACTAAGGGATGACATGAAAAAGATTTCCTGGAAACAGTGATCATCTGAAGGGAGGGAAGGTAGACTTGGATCTTATTATAGTGACTCATGTTCCCTCTGGAACAGACATGAAGCAATCCATGAGGAATTACCTCCTGCACCAGCTAAGACACAAACGTTAGTATAGCATGAACAGGCCGCTTTTAAAATGACATTAAAAGCAGCATATGATATCGGCATTGTGTCACTTACACTGGGTGGCTATTGGTTTTTTGGCTGAAGTTACAACTTTTCCTCAACCGTGGTGTACAAAGGAATTGAATCAGTCACCCTCTGTTCAAGGGAAAATGAATAAAGGTCATTGTCCTTCAGAGGACCTCAGGTTTGAAACCTTCTTGGTTAAAAAGTCCTCCTAATCCAGGCAGTAGCACAGGACCTATAAAAGTACCTGGTTCTCTGTAGAGGTAGTAGTGGCATAAGAGCCGATGTCTTAAGACAACGAGGGAAATTGCAATCTGTGTTATTAGTAGCTGCCTTTTCACTGGGAGCAGGAAGTAARGCGTATTTAAAGATGTACTATTTTCCTGTACATTTAACTTTTAACTAAGTAACTGGAGCCTAAGATGGCATGTTCTTGCATGTATGTGTTTGCTACGGATGGAAAAGCTGCTGACACTTGCATCTCCTTGAAATCAATAACATGGCTCCCGTTGTCTTAGGGGGAACAGAGGCCAAAGCTGCAAATCCTATTGGATAATCATAAATGAAACAAAGAGTTGCAGTATGCAGTAAAACCCCACATGGCTGTGATTCGTGAAAGCTCTCAGTGTTCTTTGTCAGGGAAGTAAATCATGTAGCAGCAGGAGACATTTTCAATGTTTTAAATGCTCCTCAGGAAAACTAAACACAATTTTGACAGTGCAGGTTAATGTACTCCATACCTTTATGGAATTTTTCCACCTTTGAGTGTTTTTTTTAATCACAAAAAAGCTTCTTCATTCTTTTAATATGTTCCAGTGTGCCTTTGTTTCCACAGCTGATCACTGAAACCCCAAGAAGGCAACAGCTGTTGTGGATGTATAATCAGATTGCCCAGCTAATTAGCAGTTTTAAATGGACTTGGGGTGTTTTTTCCCCTCTCCTTCTTGTGATTTCAGTGTCGATGACACTGTTAATAAATTCTTAATGAGGAAGAATGTTATATAGATGTTGGGTAAACTAGGTCGTCTTTTATATTCAAAGCATAGCACACAATTAAAATGTACCATGGATAGAATCATAGTTTCATTTAACTCATCTCAACCTACCCACTCTGTGCTGAAATGAATATATCCTGCTTTTCATGTGATGTGCCCTGTTGTGTTAAATGTACCGTAGTGATCTAAAAGTGGCAAATTCTGTGGGTGCCCAGAGTTGTTATCAGAGCCAGACGCTGCATGCTTGCAAGACATGCCTCCACACAGCTCCTCTAGTTTGAAGAAAAAGAAATGTGTAAAATGATCTCACTTGTCCTTTCAAAACAGGTTTCTAATCCATTTCCTTGCAAAGAAACCATTGAAAATACAGTTTTCCCATTAAAGTTGACAATCTGTTACTTATTTTTTCCATAAGGTTTCCTAGTTTATTCATGGTGTGGTCAGAGTTAATCAGGGAATAACTGTGCAACCCATAAGGAATTTTTACAATTAGTTGGAAATCATTACTTTTAAAAACTGTTATTCAGGATCACTTCTCAACATTAATTTTGGAAACATACTGATTTTTTCAAGGGTTTTCCCCCAAAATTGGGTGTGTTTTTTTTTAAGAATGTGTTTTTTAAAGATAGAGTGTTATATTYAAGAAGCACTAACCAGAGGCTGAAATCTTCTGAAAGCCTTCCTCTGATCACCTCTGCCAAGCAGTGCTGRCAAGTAGCGGGGGGGAAAATGTCCAAACAAAAAAGGGAAACCTTGCAGATTTTTAAAGCACAACTAAATTTAAAGTGTAAATGAACCTAATTCCTTCAGTAATGTGGAATTTTTAAGGAAATATATATTTATGGTAAATTCTCATTTTTCAGAAAGTGGACATGTGTCATCAGCTGTCTTTCTGGTGGAAAAGTCCTGCTGGATTTTGTGTGATGTTAACTGGCCTCAGAATACAGAGAATGATTTAGCTCCTGTGTACTGCTGGGGGAGGAAGGCTGCTTAAGCTTCTGCGTATAACACCAGGGCCCCAAAAGCCATGAATCAATCTCCCTATAGAAAATAATGACATTAGCTTTAGAATTCATAATGTTTCTGAAAATACTAAATATTAATTTATTTTTTAGCCTTCTGTTTTCTAAGACTTTACCACTTCCATTTTCTGTGCTTTGATCTGCAACTCTGAGAATATGAGTAATTTTTAAAGAGGAAGTAGAGTTTCTTCATTGACCGCATAAATGCAAGAGCTGGGCTTTTATGAAAGATAATCAGACATTAAGAAACTAGTGATGAACCAACCAGAATTGGCATGGCTGAGAGGACAGCTTTAGAGCGTGAGAAGTACCGAGTGCTAATGAACAGAGTGAAGAGAATATAAATAATTCTGAGCTCTGGCATTGCATCCTGACAGCCAAGTACCTGCATCCAGAGTTCAGCTTAATTGTTCCTTTTCCTTGCAGGCACCAAGCAAAAGTTTTCCTACATGCACCCTTGTAAACATGACTGGCTTGTCTATATTGCTGGGCAGAGATTTAGCTTATTTACCTAAGGTGCGTCTATCTGACAATTTCTATCCACTTACCACCTGTAACCTCCTCAAAACTTTTMTTTTTATGGTCTTTTAGATAAAGATTTGGTACTTATGTGTCTCTAACTCTAAGAGTAACTCTCATATTTTCTTTAAATATGCTGTTGGTGTGACAATGTGCTGAGTACATGCAGTAACAATATACTGACCTATATGCAGGGTTAGAGTCATGGATCAGAAAAGGAAAGAGCTTTTCCTTTCTTTTGGAAGTAATATCCCAGCTGTTGTCATTGCAAATGTTGGAGCGGTGCCTATGCGACTCAGTAGGTAAGCGCTACCAACCTATTAGTTAAGTTGTTTAGCATGGACTTTGATTAACATTCGTTCAAATTTAACTTTCTCTTGGAAAACCTAGCTGTTTGTTTTCTGTTGTTGCTACAGTTGTGGCTAATATCTTGAGATCTACATTATAAAAATGAATAAATAAATGATCATATTRATACGGATTTTTGTTTGGCATCAGCAAGCTATATTCATGACTACCAACAGCTGAAGCAGCCAGATGTGTGTGTACGTGCGTGGTTTTTCAACCACATGGGCTTTTGCACAATAAATCCATTAGTGYTGATTGCTTCCTTTTCTCTAAAAGGCCCTGCTTTTTCACTTCATTTTGCTATCTCTAACTCTAATTCAGCAAATAGCTTTTAGTAAAATGCTAAAGAGTAGGACATTCGTGAATTATACAATTTAATGCATTAGTCACAAAATAGCAGATGAACTTGTTAAGGGTGAGTCATGACTTTATTGCCTGCATCTTCTAGATGTAAAATGGATCTTTGTGGCTTTCTTTTTTTGCCTCCAACCTTCTTTATTCTGTTCTGAATGACAGATGCCTCATCTGTTTTATGGCCAGGAAGACATACTGTATGAAAAAGGCACCTGCTTTCTCTCTGGGTTTAGTCTGCATTTTTAGTTGTATTTGCTCATTATGACCTGTGAAACCTCACCCTTTTTTTTTTCTGAACAAGTTGTAAATATGGCTTCAATATACCTTATGTTTAATGCAAGGAGAGTCTTTCTTGGCATTTTTCACCAAGTCTCAGAGTGGCTCGCACCTTGCAAAGCAGGGAGAACACCCCTGGAGTCGGGGGGGTCCAGCTGCTGCTGGCAGCGTGTCAGAGCAGAGCCGGGGCCAGGAAGCACGTGTGGTACRGTCTCTCGGTGGCAGAACGTCCTCCTCTCTCAAAGACATAATTTCAGTTTCCAAATTATAAGTCATTTTATGGAGGTTTATCACCTTGGGCTTGAAACAGAGCCCGCAGCTTAAAAGTCAGCCTTCTCTCACAACAATTCATATGCTACTTTGGAGTGTGGCAACTGAAGGCAGCTAGAGGAAGAAGTGATTTCCCCATGACCCCGACTATTTATTTCGTACATTTACCAATGCGTTTGTACATTTCTCAGCACCTAAAGCTGCACGTTGTGACTAAGCTGTTACAACACCTCCCTGCCAGCACAAGGAGAGGTCTTCCTTCCCCTCCGCATCCCTCCCACTGCCCAGTCCCCAGCTCTCCCTTCTGCCCACTGCTACTTATGGGACCTGTCAGGGAGCYGGGGCAGCCCGGTGGCTTGGCAGCACAGGACCAGAAGAGGAGGAAGGAAGGGAAAGCTGGGGCAGTGGAGAAGATGCCATCCCCTTTTGATGGTTCTGAGAGCAGCTCATGCCAAAGCCATAAGGCATGTAGCTTCACCCAAAGTTTCACTTTCCCCATCCCATGGGTGGTTAATCAATGAGCCTTTCACATTGCCACGCAATACAGAAAAACATTTTTTGAAGACTTGGGAAATGCAACTGGATGATAATGAGATTTGAAGGCATGTGATAGGTTCCTCCTCAGGGAAGACATTGTGACAGTTTCTTCTCAAGATCCCAGCCTTTTTTACAGTCTCCCCAAATATACCCTAAAGCAAGAGACAAGGTAGCTTCTTCATGGGGTGGGTCCAACAGATCCCTCAAGACAAGGTCTGTGAGTCAAGCTCTTACTCATTTCCACAGACAGGCCAAGCGGTCTGTTTTTTAAGGCACATACCTTCCAGGCAAGTAGTGCTATCAGAAATAATTGTAGTGATGCAGCTCTCCCTTCAAAACAAGCCAGCATGTGTTACTTCACTGGACGTAGTTGGCAGTGTCCTTTGATTAGAGGGTTGAGTCAAAATTCAGATTATGCCTACAGATGCAGGAGTAGCCACGCAACAGGCTTTGCTTTTCCCAGGAAACATCTTTCTCTCCCTCTATGCGCCTCTTCTTATGCATCTTTGCCTACTATGCTATGTCCTTTTAAAATTGCAGTTACTGAATTACTCCTCAGTTATCGGACCTTCTGTTATCTCCACCATGGTGCTTTTCCCTCAGGAAAACAGCCCATTCAGCTCTTGACAGGTCATTTCATACCAGCCTGCCCTGGGTACTGTTTGCCCACATTTTCCTTTCTACAGTCAGGGCTAGCGATTAACTATTTTCCCACCTCTCCCCTGTCCAGCAGCACACAGGAAGCTGGAGAAGCACAAACATAGTTCATAAAAATAATAGCCAAAGCCCCTCATTCCTCACTGAGAGTTTATGTAGGGGTGCAAAAGAGTTGCCCAAGAGCTCTTGAAGTTTTGCATAAAGCAATGAGTTAAATATTTCTAGTTCACATGTGCAAATGGAACAACGTTTCAGTAGTCTGCAACAGACCACCTGCACCCTTGAAGACCAGAACCTGGTGTGCTGAGGGGAAGAACGTTGCCCCTTGTGCTTGCATACACTTTGTGAGGACTTTGTAAAAAGGGTGATTCTGTTAATGGTTAACCAAGTCAATAACAAGACTGGGAAAACTGTTAATGATATATTTCCCTGAGAGTGCAGCTAGAGCAATTTGTAAAATGATGTGTGATATCCACATGCATACACAGATGAATCTCAAGGAGAAGTGGGCAGAGTATCACAAGTGGCGTGCAAGGCTTCCTGCCTCACTGCACAAATAACAGAGTGAGGGCAGTATCGCTTGGAATGATTCCTTCCAAAAACCAGTGTTATATAAGGACAAAATTCACTCTAGTGGTGGTAGGTTTGATTTCATCTTTGCCTGCCCACACTTGGGGTGAGAGCAATAACTTGTGCCAGAGAGTCCTTGACTCAGGATCATCCAGGTCCCTGCATGTTGTTGTGTTGACTGGACACTTTTGTTATGCAAACACTAAATCATATGGAGTACAGGCAAAGAAGAGAACTGGTTTGCACTGGGATGTGGGCCTATGGCATTCAGTCATTATCTCCATTTCAGCCCCATCTCTGAAGAAGATGGCTGCTTTGCTTATGGCCGCTGCCTAAGTGTCGGTGGCTGCATATTAATGCCCACTTTGTTCCCTGCCTTTGTATCAGAAAGGCAGATCAGCTTCTCGGAGACAATCCCACTATCTGTGCCGCGTTTGTGCTAGCCCTGCCACAGTCTGTACATGACAGCAGTATTTCTGTTAATTCTAGTCCCATCTTAGCAGGGCGCGGTTTTGAGGGACCTCTGAACCACCGTGGGCATCCTCTTCTGCAGGCTGGGGAAGGGCTGCCGCTCTCTCTCATCTTCCACCTCCTGTCTGTGGGCCTCACTCAGCAACAGCAGCTGATGGTCTGTTCAAAGGGAGCTTTCACATCTGTCTGTAGCCATAGTGACCAGCTTGGTCCCAGTGTTTTGGGTTTCCAGGAGCTAGAAATGCAAGTGCACTTGTAATGTTTCTCTTCTGTGGCATCTTCTCCCTTTCCTGAAAATACCTGCATGTTCTCCTCATACTACAGCCATGGAGTACAGCAGACTTATGGAAAGAAGATCCCCTTGTCCTTTTAAAAACACTTTTAGAGCCTTTTTTTTATTTCCAAAGGAGAATCACTTGGCTTCCAAAGCATATTTTTAAAACAACGTGACTTCTGTGACCATCCTTCATCCACTGGATTTATATAAATAGCTTCAGTAAAAAAAAATACATGAAGGATTACTAATGCAACGCAAATCGTCATCTTAAAAGGTATCTGTCTCTTCCTCCCTCTTGTATTACAAACTGTGGATTTGCTGGGTAGTTTTCCTTTGCATTAAGAAGACTCAATATTGCTGCTTGGCTTTCTGCCACTTTTCATTGCTTAACTCCCTTTGACAATTAGCAGCTCTTCTGTTTATTAGGTTTGTATCAGTTTAATGAGGCATCTCCACTGGGTGCTGTTAAATCTGCCTCTCCTGAGCAGCACTCCTCATGCTTAGTGACTAGTTTCTCCTGTCTGTGCAATTCCACTTAGTGAAATCCCAAGCATCTCAGCCTGAAGTGTAGCAGACAGTGTTACAACATGCAATAGTGCAGGGAAGAGGAATGTCCTAATCAGAGGTTGACCCTGCAGCCCACTACTTCCATACGTGAGTCCAGATCCCACAGGGGCTCCTATGCAGGTAAATGACCGTCCCGACCACTGGAGGCTTTGCACACCCCTGGGGATCTGCGGGCACGGCAGCACATGCGTGAGCCCCAGCCTGAGAGAGACACACTGACATAAACCTTTTGAAGAGAAGCAACATGAAAGCACCAACTTCTTTGTAAATTATTTGCGTAACGAAGTTAGAAAGTTACTGAGTATCAGAGTGACTAAAGGAGATGAAGTAGGTTCTGCTGGGGCAAGGCAGCACAGCCTGGAGAATTATTTTTGCTGCCACTCGTGCTCTGTTTGGGCTGTTAGGCTGATTATACTTAGTCTGTCATGTACCCAGCTGCTATGGGAATACATATGTAAATATTCACTAAAATAAATATACCAGCTTTGATAAATGCACCTCTTCTCAATGAACCGGACCAGCTAGCATAAATTAGTACAGATATTAAAAGCAGAGATAATAAGCAGAAATTTCTCCTTTTGTGTGTGCAGTAGATGCCCATAAACTTGTCACCTTTGCCACGATAGTGATATCTATACCGTAAGCGGTCTATAGGCTAACACACTGCCTGCACTGTGGAGATGGAGGAAAGGAGGGTTTTTCTCAGGACAGTTAGACTTAAAAATGAGAATTTAATCCTTAAACAAGACAGAGATGGCCTTGGATTTATTCAGTAATGCTTCAGAGGCTGGAGTGCCTGGGACCTCCACTTATCTGCCATAGAAAAACCATGGGCTGCAGGAGTCATGGCCAGAGCCGTGTTTGCCGAGCGTGTAGCTGTCACAYGGGCAAAGCTCCTGCAGACCCGGGGCTCTGCAGCTCCTCGCTCCTCTTGTTCTCTAAGGCTTAGTATTACAAAGCGACGGAGCAACTCTGGCCATGCTGAAATCTCTCAGCTTCAATGGAAATTAACTGAAGTGGAAAGTGCTAAACACTTTCCAAGAGTTACTTGACACTCTGCAAGTTGAAGCTATAGCAGTTTGTCATTTATTTATCTTTCATTTGCATGTTGGCCATCTTGCTGAATGGAGCCTGGTGCTTACTTATACTAAGGCCTCTCTGAATCACTCCAGTATTAAGATGTGGTGATGACACCTCAGTCTACATGAAGGTGCACCTGTGTAGTGGGCATACGGTCTGCAAAGCCCAAACTACCCTTCATCATTCTGAAAGGCTGGGGCCAAACCATCACATGCTGCTCCTTTGCTGGGGGCTGTCAAATAAAGGTTCTCATGAAGTGACAAGCTAGAATTTACAATAAAATCTGATAAATGGAGGAAGGAGGCAAAAAAGAGTAGCAAACCTAATTACCTGCATACTGTAGTTGGTCACTGGCATTCTTATGTTCCCTTCAGACAAGTGAATCCTTTTAAAAGAATAGATGTAAGGCTTATGATATCTGATGCTCACCACAAACTGGAAAGTTTGGAAACTGAATCTCAGGACCTGTGCCTACTGAAGTCTGACTAATGCTTTGTGTCTTTGTTACATTTACTTGATCCACGATTCAAATTACAGCTCAGAAACTGACCACATAATGTGATAAAAGAGAAGTTTATCTGTATCAGACATAACCTTTGCATCTCTTGTGCCTAGTCTCTCTCTGGGTGAATTGGCATAGCTTGACAAGGACGTGAATGAAAAAGGAAATAAAATATTTCCAAATCTTTTACCCATCCAAGAGCCATCTTTGCTCAAATTTACCCTACTTATGTTTTCCTTTTATTTTCTACCAACATTTGCAAAAGGGGCTTCTTTTTACACACATTTCAGGGAGCTTTTTTTCACAGACCAGTTTTAGATAAACTCACTAGCAGGCAAGCGCATAGCAGAAATAATGCATATGCTTTAACTGATGAGTCACGTGCAACAAATAATGAATTATGGATAGCAGAAGTCAAAAGAGAAGTCACAAGGCCAATGCAGCGTTTAAATCCTGTTTACAACTTCAAATGAGGGTGCTTAGACTCAGGTCTTTGCATATTTGCCCACAAATTGGCAACCTTTCAGGTTTCTGTGAGCCAGAAAGGAATGCCACTGATTTCCCTTTGCTAGTTCTTGCTCTCTATACCTTGCTCTCCAGCCTATTAAAAAAAAGAAAGAAAGAGAAATAGGAAGACATAAGAGACAAAGAATCAACAAATGTCCTTTAGCTGAAACTTTAAAAAGAGCAGCCATTGGCCAATACACACTGCAGAGCTGCCACCAGAGCTGCCAGGAATTGCCACGTTTGCTGAAAGACTCAGCAGAGAGAAGAAACACGTGCCTGTGAGAGGCAAACTGCTGCAGCACCTCCGCCCCCATGCTCCATGGCCCCCGTAGCTGGCTGAGGCATGCTAAAGGCCCTGCTTATGCTGTATGTGTCTTGTRGTTAAATGTACAGCTTTACTTTCCAAAAGCCTTGGCTTGGTATTTCTCACAAGTGTTATGATCGCACATATTAAATTCATATGTGGGCATGGGTAGAAGAAACACAAAGCACGTTTTGATTAGTTGCAGAAGAGTCTGCGGCTTGGAATAAAAGTATCACCGCAGAATGAGTTATACCCCCACTATGGGACCAAGGTTGTGTCTTTTATGTATAGCAATCAGCCAAATTACGTAGTTGTTTGCTTTGCACCTTCTGGCACAGAAATTGGTGTGATATTGATCTAACACAATTTTTCTCTTCAGGGTCATGCTGCTCAACATCTGCTCTGCACATACAAGCCTCTGTCTCTGGCACCAGAGGCAGAGCTGGCTGATGCAGGGAGTTCATTTGAGCAAAAGCAGGGAGGCAAAACAGGCTGACACTGTGCTTGAACTATGCTGTGTCCCTGGTTACCTCCTCTGCAGATTGGCTATCAAGCCAAACTCTTTGCCATCCCTTCCTCCCAGTCCCTTCACTTCCAGCCAGCTTCACTGCCTGTTCTTCCACTTGTCCTTCGTCCATGGTTTACAGCTTTCAGCCTTTGTTTCCCACTGTACTTCCTTTCCTCTCCCAGATAAAATTGTGATGGTCTGTTGTCTCCTCTTTCCTTCTACTTTTTACCAGTGGACTTACCTGCAGCGCAAGCCCCTTGGAGCAAAGACTGCCTTACTGTGGGTTTGTGCAGAGCCCACCACACAAACRTCCCGATGCAATCTGAGCCCCCTTGGTGTTGCTTAACCAGCTCATCCCCTGCATAGGGACAGCACTGCCCTCCCTCCCACATGGATGTAACAAGGTGATTTTGGCCCCTGCTGCAGACACTGTCTCTGAAGGCCCAGCTGAAATCACAGCTCGTACAGGAGCTGCCTGATGATGAGCATCTTCTTCACGCAGTAATTAATTCTGTGACAACTCCCTTAAGTCTTCACTGCTCTCTTTTACCCCACCTCTGCTCTCCTGCAGCTCCATGGCTTTTCCGTGCCATACCTCCAACAGCCAGTGGAGCAAGGCGTTCTCTGTTTTCTTGCCCAAGCCTCTACAGGCTCGGTGGCAGCCCCAGGTGCAATTTCCTCACGCTCCTAGGACTGCTGATGCAGAAGTGGCACGGGAGGAGCAGGGAAGAGACACCCTGTTTCTCGCAAGCAGGCAGAGCTGTCCCAGGCTGGTGGCCTCTTTCTGCTCCAACTTGTGAGGCTGTTGCCTGCTGCCTCCTCCCCTGCCCGAGGCGCGGGAGCTGCCTGCCTCCTTCAACAGCCCCGGCCGGCCCAGCCTGCCAGAGCAGCGCTGGGAGACACGGGCTGGCAGCGCCTTCCCCAGCACCTGCGAGCTGCRGGGCCAACTCTGCCTCTCACCACCCAGCACCACGCGCTGGCGTTGGTTGCTGCTCATCGCCTGTCTGCAGGCTTCTGGGGCAAGACATGGGCTTGGGTGAGACTTCCCAGGCTTCCTTCGGGAGCCCGATGTCAGCCGGTGCCGAGGGGATTTGGAGGCTGCCCCAGGGCTGAAGAGGCACTGAGCCACACGGCGGGGAGCAGAGCAGGGTCTCATTCACCCAGGCTCAGGAGGACAAAGCAGAGCACTTGAAATTCCCCGGTGTTTGGTGTCCATTAAAATCAACCAAGATACTCTTTTCCTGCTAATACTCTGCTAATGTGCTAGGGTTTGGGGGGTCTTACAGCAAAGAAAAATGCTGGGGATGGATCTGTAAGAAATGGTCCCAGAGGGCTGATGCACACATAGAAAAGGCAGAAGGATGCCTGCTTCCCTAAGGCCCTTTCCAAAGCACCTTCCAGTCCTTTGCAGGGACTTTGCACCGGCTTGTCATCCTGCGCCTGTAAGCAGCTGCCTGGCTCTTGCTGTTACCCTGGCATCTCCGTCACTTCCCCTCCCTCAGTGTGGGGAGATCAGGGGTTTTGAGGGGCTGCTGGAACCTGTGTTTGCAAAAGCGGTTCCTCCTACCCTCTGCTTCAGACTAGCCAACAACCAGAGGTAGCAAAGCTGTCCCCTTGTTGCCATAAGAAGTAATGTGAGCCCTATGCCAGTCTTGCACCTCTGCCGCATGGTTGATTTTAACGATTCCGTACCTTCGCGGGGCAGAGAGTCTTGACCCTGAGCTGCCTATGCAACCTGCTTTAACCCCTGGCTCAGAGCAGTCAGCCACCCATCAAGGAGCCTGCTTACAGAAATGCCACAGGGAAGTGAGGCTGGGTACTGTTCAGAAAGGCAGGCTTTGCTGTAAGTGAACCACGCTTTATTTGTAGCGTTTGCTTTCACTCACAACACAATGTCACTCAGCCTGTGGCCTTGTTGGGTAGTTTAGGAAAATGAATACTTTTGGTCAGTACCAGCCATCTATTTGGAGGCAAAATTCATGCTGGAAAATGCATGTGTACTTAGCTGACAGAAAGGAAACAAAGGCAAAGCTTTTCTCTATTACATAGAATGATTTTGTTGTTTAAAATGATGCAATTATAATGAGCCTGATTCATTAGCTCTCTTTAAAAAGTCATACAACTTCAGAGATAATGATCTTTAAATTTTAATTCCACTTCTAAGTGACTTGGTTTGACCTGTTCTGCTAGAAATAGTAATCCTGCTCACGAATACCATCTGCCCATTCAGACTGCTCCTGAACCAAATATCTTCAAGGCTGGAGCTTACGGCTTTAACTATCACATGATACACAGTCCCATGCCTCTTAATCAGAGCATCAAGTGATTTATTCAATGTGCTTTTTTATTTCCTGCCACGGCCTGCCCTCTCAGAAGTTTCCAACAGCTCGAGGCAGCCAGAATTCACTCTCCGGGCTGCCTCCTTTCTGACTGGCAATGCTTTTATAAGTAGCAGCCCTTTCTGCTTTAGCTTGCTGTGTTTGTTTCTCTCCTTGCAAACTTCCCACAAATTGCTGAACGTTGTCAGAGGGAGCATGTAATTCCGCAATGAATGCAGCAAGATCTCCCCTGCCTCCAAACATTGCAACCTGCTTTAAGGAAGGAGATCATTTATTTATACCACACCTGGCACAATGGGACCCTGAACGGGCTAGCCTTTAGGCAGTACCGCAGTGTAAATGTTAATAGATTGACAAGATTGCATGAGTAAAACTACTTGGTGTTTCCATGTCACATTGCTACGGAAAAGCTCAGTCTGTGATATATTTGGGAACTGGCATTTTTGTATTTACATGGCCATGACCTGAAAATGGCATCTCATAGGTGAGCCATGTGTCAATCGGTATGCCACCGAATGCTTACCCCAAGCTCACTTGCAAGATGAGCAGCCACAGTGATTTAGATGCATACAGAGCATTCATTTATTCAAGTTTTCTGCTGGAAATGTAACTAGACCTAGGTACCCAAAATTTGGTCCAATCACCAGACTTTAAATCCAGCATTTTTTATATCAAAGGTGCTCCTGACCTTTTGCAGCTCTATTGAAAGAACAATTCAAAGATCTATTCAAAGAACAATTTGGCCAACAATGGAGGAATATTACAGAAAGCTGGAAAAAACCAGATTGTTGGGTCCCTAATTTTAAATGTTTGTTTTGTGTAGGACAGTGTGCAGTGACTTCTTATTTCACATCAGCTGTAGTTAAGGTTTATGCAGCAGACCCACCTTTTAAGTGAAATTGCTGTTTGATAACAGTGCAGACTCACTGCACATCCAGAGGGGACCAGGCAGGGATGGAGAAGAGGCGATCCTGCAGGATGGTGTACCTGTCTTCGTAAGTCTGTGAGCCAAACCTTGGAGGGCAAGGGCATGTAGTGAAGTTAGACCACTAACCCCAATTCAGCCTTCTTCTAGGCATGAAGGACACATAACGTCCAGGGAAGAGGACACGATGCTGTGTTCTYGTGGGAAACGTGCATCTCCAAACACATGGCAGGTCTTGGCTTGACTGATCAGATTAATAACAGGCAATGACATTACACCATGCTGACTCCAAAGGGCTTCTGGATAGGTCCTGTATATAAACTACCTTTCCCTAGTGTTGATCACAACATGGCCTGTCTTCATCACCTCTGACACTGATTTTGGTAGTAGAATCACTGATGACGTTTCCACCGACTAACTCTCCTGGAACATCTGTGCCGCAGCCAAAGGACAACAGGCTTTCCCTTTCCCTTGGATGGCTAGCAGACACGTTCCTGCCTTTCATTTCTGTGTTATAGGCCTGCCTTTTCAGACCAAAGTGGATTGTTTGTGAAAACTTTACTTGTGAAAGCAAGGGCCTTGCCACATTAAAGACTTGACATGGAGGACAGAGACCCTGAAAGCATTTTCTTGCATCTTAAAAGTTCTTACAATCCTGTAAGCTAGGGAAGCACATCACTCACTCTTTCCGAGGGCGAACAGAGACCGAAGCTACTGAAGAAAATATTGCAAAGCTGAACGTTGATCTCCTGACTTGTAGCCTGCGACTATAATCACAAGACCATCCTTCCTCCCATTTTAGTAATAAAAAGCAGCAACCAAACCCAGAATGAAATGAGACAAAAATGTCTCTCTTTCATTGGAAAGTGCTTAAATATTAAGATTAGGGAAGTGGGTTGCTGTTTGTTTTTATTTTAGGTCAGGGTGAAGTTAAGGAAGGGAACTTTCTTAGCATCTCCTTTCAAAATGGATATCTCCCTGAATGTATGTGCACGATTTGATTCTGGCCATTTTATCGAAATGACAACCTCCATCTGTGACTGAATTGCACTGTGTTTCTCTTACAGTCCTACGAGAAGAATATAGGAGCTGTTACACTGTACACAGGGTCGGGAGGGAGGCTGTTGCAAGAGCAGTGGAGCATACAGCCGAGGACACCACCCCCAGCCTTTCTTGACTCTTAAATGACGTTCTGCATTTATGTGTTTTAGGTGGAACATCACGCTGGCACTGAAGAAGCGGAGCCCTCTGGGATGAGTCATTTGTGTATCCTGTGATTGTGGTTTTGTTTATCAGTCTGCCAAGATAAAGATTAGCATCCTTTGAAAGATGACTAAAAATTGTCATATGTTGCATCTAAATCAGCATCAGCTGTCTAGGTTAGTATTATCTTCTAATTTTTGTAATCATCTTCCTCATCCATCTGTTAGGGATTTTGTGTTAATAGAAACAGACATCTCGCTTTCTTAAAGGGCCTAGCATTGCTATCACTGGCCAGGACACCATTAGTGCTACTGAGGTGACACTGCTTGTGACATCCAAAGTGTTAGAGCATGATTTCCTGAGTGTGTTCAGTACGAGTAGGATGTGTTAAAGCAGCTGGTATGCAGAGTGCATGCCACAGGGGACAGCCTTTGGTCTCCAGTGTTGCCTTGTGAAAAATACATATGCAAGAACTGACCTGGTAAGTCAGCACCGGTGTAAGCAAAACTGACCTCGCTTATGCACTGTAAAGACATCGTTCCAGATGCAAGGGTCTTCCTTCTGTCTCCACGGTGTTCATGTCAATTCTGTCTATAGTCACGGTGACTTGGACACCAGTCCCATCTACCTGAAGCAGTAGCTTCTTGTAAGTTTTCAAATGGGAGCCCTGTTGTACAATGGGACAGGATGGAGTACTATTATAATTTGCTGGGCTACTCCACTCAGTCCCCCAGTGCCAGCACCAGTTTAAAGTCCTTTTCTCAGAAGAGAGATGAAAGTGAATGATCAGCTTTCATTTCCTGCTGGTCATGAATAGCTGAGAGATAGCTGGGTTGATTTCAGGACACATCAGAACTGTGTAGGGAGAGCCAGAGACTCAAAGATGGCTCCCGAAATTCATGATGTTGTCGTCAGACACCTTCGAGCAGCAGCCTGATGGCTCCATGCTGCACCTGAAACAGCTCTTTGCAACCTCTTTTAGATCCAGACTCTGACCATAAACTGATGTTCCTGGGTCCCAGAATGAAGAATAGCAACTGCAGAACTGCTGGATGGGGAAATGAGTGTATCTGTGTCCCCATCAGGAGCTTGGCACTACTGCACCACAGCTCTGCCAGTTTGAAAAGGAGCACAGTGGTGGCCACCTGGAAACTTCTATTTTCGCCTTGGCAGTATCGCTCAGACAGTGGCTTGTGGCTGGGAGACCTGCAGCAAGCACTGCTGCAGCTTTTGGAGGCAGAGACCAATGGTACAGCAGCACTCCTGGGAAATGCAGGTAGATGAGCTCCCCAAGAAACCTCAACAGGAACTTAAACCGTCTGTTTGATCCTCTTCCCCACAAACACTGGAGAACTATAACTTATACTGATCTGTGGTGATGCAGACATTAGAGGGCTATTGTGGAAAGGGCTAGGACGTGAATACCACATGACTGGACACACTGCATGCAATAATAGTCCATATACTCTCTTTCCACTGAACTACATTGGAGCTATTGCTACCGTCTTGCTGAGCATCTGACTGAACATATACAACAAACACTGCTGAGAATTACTTTTGACCACTTGTGTAAGCATGTATAATTTTACTTGTGTTTTCAACTAACTCTCTTACCAGGATGAAAATTAGTAGAAAGTGCTGAAGAAAATGGCTGAATAAATTTCTGTAACCAATAACTGACATCTGATACCAAGTTTTCCTCAGGAAAGGAGCTGGAATGCATGAGCTAAGTAAAAGTTATTCAGAGATATAATCACAAAAAGTGTAATGCCACAGTTAGGAAACGAGTACAGAGAGAATCCAGCAGCTTGTCAGGTAATGGTAATGGTATAATGTGATATTTGCAATGAATGCAACCAAAGGCAAATATCAATGGACTCCTCTGGTTGATAAAAGATCAACTGTATTTTTCAGTCAAAGCATAGACTTAGAAGCAGTGTAAACCAAAACTACTTGTAAGTGTAATTAATACACTTGTGGGAAAACCAAGCTTTTTCTGTAGTAAAGATAGCCAACAAAGTACCTAGTGCAATAAAAACTGATGACCTATGTGATATTTTATAGCTCATTAATGTTTTCGTAGATAGTCATAGCTTCATTCAAAAGGAGTAATATGCGCTTTGTTTTCTATTTGTTGCCAGTGTAAAATACTGCAAAAGAAAATCCCGAATACCCTGGGCTGTGAAGTACGCACAGTGCTAAGCTGAGGTAATGAGAACATCCTGCAACTGAAAGTCTTCTGCGCATCAGGAATAACAAACGGAGCGAGAGCTATGATCATTATATTAAGCCATGCAGCCACTTACTAAGTGCTAATCAATAGAGACAGATTTAGAAACAAATGTAAGTCATTTCCAGTAACAGAAGTAAGCAGAGGGCTCGGAAATAGCATAGCAACAGACATGCTCTGCCTGGAGGAAGCCATTTCCACCACTCGGGCTCCATTGCCGTCAGCTGTGACACACGGAGGCCATGGAAATGGTACCGTTTCAGTGCTGAGTGTGTGCAGCATTTAGGCTTTTCTGTTCCCAAATTACACATACTTGCAATCTGGTCTGAGCAGAAGTGTCTGTTTAAAATTGTACTCATGGTAAGATTTATGTCCTACCTGGACTGGAGCCAGCAAGTGGCAAATTGACTTTGTACAACATGCATATGGAGTTGAAAGCCTGAYGCTCTCACTCTCTGCCACAAGAGCATTTCCAGACTTTAAGGTGCTGCAGACTTCTGGACCTTCATCAGGTGGTTGTGCTTGTCTCCCAGTATGTTGGGCACACTCTCAGGGTGAGCAGGATCTAAACTCTGCCCTGGCTTTGGACCTCTGCAGTCCTGCTCAGTCTGGGGTTCCTCTGCCCACAATAGTCACCTACCTGAGAGAGGAGACCCCCCTTCCCACGCTGGTACAACTGCGTGGGCCCTGGGACTTCCCGGTGGCCTAAGTACACCCTGTACCAGACTTCCAACCCTATGGATGCTCTGGTTTCCCGTTCCATAGGCAAACGATAGCTCAAGAAGTTAGAAGAAAATAGGCTTGCACAAGTTTCTGACAGGCCTGTGCGTAGCTTAGACAGCACCTGACACACACAGCTCTAGATTACCCTCACAGCGCACTTCATCCTCATGAATCTGGGTTTTCTTTGGTTCATATCAGTCCTTTAGTGAGCCCAGGGGAGTTCCTTTCCTTCCTCAGTTTAAGGCAGTTGCCTTGGCTTCTTCTATTGTCAGTAGCGCAAGAGGGAGAGGCGCATTTTCGGGGGGCAGTTCACCCCACTTATGCAGCATATCTGTGTTAGGATGGACTGATTTGTCTTCTGGGGGTTCCTATCTCTCCTCGCTGACCATATAAGAATTTTGTTTTAGACTGCATGTCTAAGTTATCGGGGGGAGAAGTTAGATGAGACAAACTTCAAGCCTCATCTGCCTATTGCAGATGTCCAACTTCCAAGCAAAACTCTAAAGAGCCATCAAAATTTTTATAAATGCCCAGGCAGATGTACAAACAGATTTCCCGGTCATCTTATGACATGGAGATACTACAGCACCAATGCAGCAATGTTTTATGTTTCTATGTCAGACAGAAAATTCCGTTTCATAGCCTCCTGTGCCAGGTTTTGTCTCCTTGAAATTGAGAAGCTGCTTTCTCTTGGCATAAGAATAGGAAGGACTTTTATGTCTGGAGAATTTCCAAGAGCTTGCCAAAACTGAGAAGTCAAATTGAATAGTGATTACATGTTTTCAGCAACATTGCACTGGTGGTGATCTGTATCTTCTTCCTTCATACAAGCTGCTCCTTGCACAGAGATTGCCTGAGTTACCCCTCAGACAACTATAAATTTGGAGTAAATCCTCTGAAGTTAAGGTGGTGTAGGTCTGGTGACTATAAATGCAGACTCAAGCACAATACAACTGCGCTTAGCCAGCACCCACGTTGTTCAGTGAATGTACGGTAAACTTTGCCTTCATGGTGAGGCTTAAGAGACTGACATGGAGGCTGAAATCAAAGTGGATGGCACTGCCCTTCATCTTGCAGATGCRTGTCCCCCTCCTCCCTTGTGTTGGCACAGTACTCGTAACTATGCCATCAAACAGGTCAGCAAGCTGATCTGGTTGAAAACTTGCCCTAGAAAAACAGCAGATTGTTTTTCAGCTGGGTCAGTGGCCTGATCCAGCGGACTGCAAGATCAGACAAGTGCGAGCACTCCCTTTCCAGCACCTGGGCTTACTGAAACTGTGCCCTGAGATGTAGCTGTGACTATGCAGAAAGTAAAAAACGAACGTGCCCAGCAAATATTTGAGACAAAACCCAAGACCATATTGTACTGACAGGAGAAGCCATAAAGGCAATTCAGTATATTAAGACTAATGGGTAAATTGGCATGGTGATATGTGGCAGGGAAGCTCAAAGAAGCAGCCTAAATCATCAATTCTTCATGAGAAACACAAATATTACTTCGACAGCTCAGCTCAGTGCTCAGGGAGGTGCATCGAGAGTTAGTGACTTCTCAGTTCTAGCTGTGCCTTTGGCACCTGGCTGCTGCCAGTACGTTCGCAGTGCAAAGGCAGATCACTGTCTTAAAGGGTTCATGGCTCTAGATGTCTTCCCATTTAGCTGAAACCAGCATACCAGTGTTAGCCATAAGAGAGTTGGTGCCTATGCAGTTGGGATCACTCACATTTAGGTCAAGTAATTTGGTATTTTAGAACAAATGTAATTTCTTTATTGTGACTAGAATAAGGGGATCCTGGCCTTGCTGTCCTTGCAGATGGAAATTCAAAAGGAGATATCTAAAATTGCAAGCTCAAAGATGTATGTGCAGATTTTGAATTGCATGGTTTGATCACCCTTTTCTTTTTTTAATGTTGTGCTTAGAGAAATAACATCAACTGGAGACCGGAAACTTTTTTTGGAAAATCAGCTCAGATTTGCTCATTGAAAGTTTTTTTGGCAGAACAGAACAGAGTTTTGAGTTTTTCACACAGTCATCTCAGTTCATGAACGTGGCCTTAAGGCTGAACTGTTCCCTTTTTATATGCCTATATACAATACTCAAGCAAACAGGATGGAAAGGCATATTGGAAAGCTTTTAGCCTCTTGCACCACTCAGTACAATCTTCTCAGCTGTCTGCACTGTTTACTCATCCTTCTGCACCACTGACAGTAAAAGCCTGCACGAGTTTCTTTTTGTCTGTCTGTCTTTCCCTTCCTTTTTTTTTTTTCTCCAGCAGCACTGCAGACACAGTAGCACAACCAACTCAAAGAAAAACATACCAACGCAACCTCCAAATTCCAAACCTCTGCAGGACAGGCTGCTTGTGTGAAGCTGAAAAGCAGCCAGAGCATACCAGCAAGGAAGCTGTGATTTCATCCAGCAGCCTGACAGAAACTCCGAGGCTTCACTGCAGCAGTTTGTGCAGATGCAGCAACATCTCTCTGACTGGGTCCGTGTCAAATGCTAGCAGAGGAGTCCCCAGAAGGAGGATGCCCATGTAATTCTGTGCCACTGCCTCCTTGCTTTTTAGTTGCAACTCTCTGAGGAAACCAGGTATGCTCTACAGGTTTTTAAACAGTTTTTATTCCTTTGGATGATGCCTAATTTTCAAGGGAAGGGTAAACTGGATGGAAATGGGAAAGACTGATGAGAGAAAGAAAGGTCCCCAAGAAGGGTCATTTCCCTCGCCGTTGGGGTGGTGGTAGTCAGGTTTCTTGTGGGAGGAGGTGCAGGAAAATTAGCCTGAGCGGAGGTGGCTGGGACATTTGGGGTGCAGGTTGGCAGGGAGGTTTCTGGCGAGGTCTGGCATGAGGGCTCAGGGGTGAGTAGCAGCTGTCACACCTGTTTTGGTGCTTGTCTGGGTACTGATCAGAACCGGGGACTGATATTTGTGGTTTGGTATCTGTGCATCAGCTTGTGTGTCGGGTCAGCAGGCAGCGGAGCGCCATGGGCCAGGTGGGGCAGAAGGTTTAGGACGGCGTGTGCTGGATTGGGGAAACACTGAAGATTATAGCAAACCCATTTGCACCAGTGTGACTCTGGGGTGACTCTGCTGCAAGCAGTAGAGTAATGCTGACAAAACTGTGGACAGGATTTGGCCTTATAATGTGAAAATGAGAAGATTTGGCAGAGGGCCTGGAGAGGTGCTGGGAACTAGTCTCAGAATGTATAAATGCATGTGTTTCTAAAAWAGTCTGTGCTGGTTGCTGGATAGGTGTCTGAAGCCCTACGAGCATGCATCACCTTTCATAGGAAACAAAGAAGCTGTTGCATTTCAGACAGCCTCTCCACTGAATTATTCAATGCAACTAAATAACTGCAGAGCTCCACTGAGCTACATAAAACTGCAAAACTCTCTCCCTCCCTTGCCTTGAATCAATGCTGTTTTCTCTTTCTGAATGCTACATTATAGCATCAAATGGGTGGCTTGGAGCAATGCTCAAGACACTTGGAGAAAGAACAGAAAACATAGTAAGACGAGCATGGAAGGGAACTGACAAAACACTGTCAGAAAGGTTCAGAGCGGAGCGCAGACTGCTGCTGGTTGTGGGGAAATGACGGCATCTGAAATAGAGCATGCTTTGTGCCCCGTTGTGTCTTCAGAGCTAGTGCCTGTCCAAAAATGCTAATCTGGAGACAGCACCACCTAAAGAAAAGCAGAAAAGCACAAAGGCTGAGTGTTGTTACCGTGACTACTTCATGTGCCAGGTTTATTCCAAAGCAGGYGATGCAGACCCTGCATACCATCCATGCTGGCTCTCTTGCACCCTTTCTCTTGCTCAGCATCATCATTCTTCTTGTCAGGTCCCCCCACTGTGCCAGAGCTGAAGCTGGTACACATACCAACAGGGAACCAAACACCTCTAAATGTCCGTTCTCTGGAGCTGCTGGGCTGGGGGGAGCAATTTGTCCCTGTTAGAGCAGCCCTAAGCAAACGTCCCGTTTGCAAGGCTGAAACGAGCTCCCATGAACACCGTGACAGGCACTGAACCAGTTCCTCACCTCCCCCTCATACCACGCCAGTACCTCCTGCACAGGGGGACAGGCAGCCACGAGCCCCCCAGCGCCAGAGGAGCATTTGAGAGCAGCCGTGTGTCTGCTTTACTGGCAGCTAAGGAGCACCCCGAATGCTCCTTAGCATTCCATGCATGGAGGTGGGTTACTGCTTTTGAAGATGGAGACATCCAATGCTCTAATCAGAAAAAAAGTGTTTGCAAACATTGAACATTTACCTTTGCTGAATTACCTTTCCTTTTCCAGCAAAGATAATTCACTAAGAAATTCATGGCTGGACTGGAAACAAAACTATTAGGTTGCTAACCAGAAATCACAGGGAGAAATGCAGTATGAGTCTCATGCAGGAGCAGAAATGTTTTAAACACGTTGGTTGGTTTGTTGTCATGTAGAGTTAATATATCTGTAAAAATCACGGTCAGTTTGCCAGAAAATGGTTATRTTTATCTCATAATTTATTCATAGTGTTGTGATTAACAACTTTGTGCTGTTGATCTGGCTTATCTATTTTCCTTTAAAAAAAAAACCAACAAAAACTAATCAATATAGAGTGACACCATTTTTTTTGTGAAAGACAAAGTTTTGCTACTGAATCTTTCTAATGCTACATTGACTATAATGAAACTCATKAGTTCATTTTAGAAAGGCCCAGCTTCAAAAAAAAAAAAAAGAAAAAGATTATCACAACGAATGCTTTGTTTATATTTTCATATCTGACCTGAAGTGACTATAAGGAGTTGCAGAAATATTGAACAAATTGGTAGAAACTATAATATGTAATGTAATTAGCAGGTGTGTGAACATACGTGATATAATGAGGACAAATCAGTACAGATTTGTAGAAAAAAAAAATCTCACAGCTCTACCGGAGTTTTTTGGGAGGAGGGAGGAGGGGGAGTCACCAGTGAAGTCTCAGACAGAAATCTGTCCCTGGGCTTGTGTTGTTTGACATAGAAGTTATCTGGAAAAAGAAGCATGGTTTGTGGTGAGAGAGTTTCCTGATGGTAAGTTACTCAAGGCAGCAAAAATAAAAGTCAGCTGGGAAAAGGATTTCAAGCTATGAGTTATTGGGTTAAAATGGCAGAAGAAAAATCAATGTTGATAACAGCAAAGGAATGCACCCCAGTCAAAACAATCCTAACTTTGCATGCAGAGAGAGAAGTGCTGAAGAGAGAAGTCCTAGTACTCGGGTAGAAGAGATCCCTGAGTTACGACACACAGTTTTATGAAGTTGTCAGCCCAGTGCTCAGTGGTGGAGGAGGACAGGGAGTATAACATTAAGAATTATTAAGGAAAGAATAGAGAGGAAAACATAAACAGAGCATGCAGGAAATTTATGGTGAACTCACGTCTTGAATATTGTCTGCAGCTCCACTTCTCTTATGCTAAAAAGAACAAGAAAAAGTTCAAAGAAGGGCAAGAAAGCTGAAGCAAATGGTACACAGCCAATGATTAAATAGTCCGGGACTCTTCAGAGTGGAACAAAAGGAGCAGAGGGGAGATTTGACAATGAGTCTTAAAACCATGAGCAGCGTAGAGAGAGGGACTAGAGAGTAATTATTCCCTCTTTCACAAAGCAGAAGAACTAGAGGAAACCAAGAGAAATGGGCAGGTAAAAAGTCCAAAACAAATGAAGAGAGGCACTTTTTAGCCAGCTGTGTAACTGGATTTTGGAACGCTGCAGGACTTGGTGGGTGCCAAAGCCTTACACGGGCTCACACAGCTACTGGACAAGTCAATGGAAGAAAAATTAATCGAAGCCCATAAACCATGAGGATACCACATCTGTCCCAGGACGCTATTGGGCCACAGACTGCTGTGAGCTGGAGCAGGTGCTAAGTGTCACCCTACACTTGCCCTGTTCATGTAGCTTGCTTTCTGCAGGCAACTGCAACTGATGCTGGGCTGAAAAGCTCTTTGGTCTGACCCAGCCTGTCCATTTTTAAGACATGACTGGAATCCAGCAGGAAACTGGAACAGCGAAAAAGCCATGGAGGTATTTGCATTGAAACAAAACCAAAAAGTGCCCCCCCCNGTCAAACTAAACAGCAATGAAGGTGTCATAAGAATAATGAGCAGTATCAGACTGTTTCAGCTGTGTCCAGGCAAAATGAGTAATTTTTTTTCTTGCAAAAGGGAAAAGGAGAGATACGCCAGGATTGGGAGGAACAGGGTGAAAGGATTCAACATGAAAGCTTGCCTAAGCTTTATCCAGACAAATATAAACTCCTATTGCCCCGACCATACAGTTGATGGCATTTGGACTTGCAGTTCCCAGATCTACCACTCTGATGATATGCTCCTTTAAAAGATAGATTGTTACCCTGACAAATTCTTGGGGATAACCTTTATTATGGTATGAACGGATCAGCAAGTTATGACAAAAACGTGCGTATGGCAACAAGGTCATTTTCAGGGGCCTCCTTGTGCTTTTGTGAATGACCTAATTTTGGTTTTGCTTTCTCTTTGTAAAATATCCACCCATCCTAATCTTTTCAGTCCAATCTTAATTTAATATTTTAAGAAGAGCAGGGCAAAAATTCAGAAATGGTGTATAAGTGGTGAAAATGAAAATCTACTAGGACCTTTCCTATGAAATAGTACTAACACGAAATAAAAAAAAAAAAAAAAAATACTTTTTTCTATGCATTAGCTAATTCTATAGGGTTTATTAGGAAAAGATAAATATAAAGTATTTGTTATTGTGAACTGCAGATATGCTTTTTGCAGTGGATTAGGAAGACAAGGAGGTCTAGTATTTTTGCATGAGTTGTAGATCCAGCTAAAGACAATGGTGGACCTAATAAGGTCCATATGTGAAAACTGCAGCCTGACATGCCTTTATTGAGATTTCAGCTCAGTTTCACCTCTTGAACTGCCTCAGTTCAAGAACACATCATTTGCCTGGTTATTTACTGTAGAACGGGGACGAGCCTTTGGACATTGTTATAGACACATGACAATGGGTAACTGTAAGAGACTATGATCTGGTGTAATTCATACATTTCAGAGCTGTGAGAAGGTGCAAATTAAAGCTCAAAGTCCTGTATATATGTTTTTATACCATTTGCATTTCTCATTAGGCTTCTCTCATTCTTTGTAGTGGGAATTATTCTAGCTTCAATCATTTCTATAGAAATTGATTTCAATCAAGTTTTGTTACATCATCCAAACTCACTGCACTAAAGGCAATTTAATTCTAGTTCAGCATACATTGCAACTAGTGATTTACTTCTTCAGCTGTTTCTCAGTAAACTTTAAACTGGTTGAATTCCTTCTCAATGGGAAAGCCAAGCCTGGTCAAAGTAGACTCACCAATTCAAAACTGATAATGTAAGTCTTTTTTAATTCTTTCATCTAGATTAGACATTGGACAAATTTAAGGGTCATACAATGTGTTACAGCCAGGCTATCTGGCTACCTGCTCTTCTATTCTGGAAACGGGAACTAGAACCATCAGTAAATACATCCTTACATCAGTGTGTGCTGACCAGGAATTACTGCAATGAAAAATCAAGCATCACTGGGAATCAAGCCCTGCTTGCAGTAGGCAAGCCTAAACAAGGATTACGAACAACTAGGGAAGGCTTCGCACAACTCCGGTGCTTTAAGCTCCTTTTGGAAGCAGTTAATTCTGCCTTTGCTTTCTACCCACTGAATGATGTTTTCCTTTTCTCTCTGGTCTTTCTGTACCGCTGTAGTCAACTAGTCAAACATGAAGAACGCAGACATGAAATGTGACCAGCCTGGATTTGTTTATTCTTGAATTTATTCAACAGCTATCTCCTCCAACATTGATCTGGAAGTGCATCTACTCACAGACTGTTTCTCCTCGTGATGTAGATAGACCCACATCTAAACTAGTATGGTTTTTTAATGAATCCCTCAGACCGTTCACTGATTCCCTAAGTGCAAAACTATTTCCCTATTTTATTCACTCTTTCAGGTTTTTTACAGTAGCATAGGAAATAAAAGGAGTAATGCGCTTCTTTGGAAAACAGACTGTTATTCATTCCCTGCTGAAAGACTGCTCATCTCAGCTGACAAAAGATGCCCTTTCCACAAACCTCTCTGATTTAAGATCGTGGATTCAAGACAGCTCACATATTATATGTATTACTCCACAGTTTTTATTATTGACTTTATTATACCATTAAAACATAGGTCAATTTTCCTAGACAGGTAAATACTCATTGGAAAGGAGAGAGAGAGAATGAGACTGTAGAAATGGCCCACAAAATCTGGGCCTTACATTATCTCTACAATGCTTTCAGCTGAAACTTTGATGGTGAGAGTAGGTGGAGCCTTATGAAAAATGTGTAGTGGGTGCTTAAGAAGTTCTGGGAATGGACAGTGGCTCATTGACCCCTAAAATTTTGGAACCATTGATCTAAATCCACTGTCTGTGAATGTTAATACCACATACTGAAGAATTTGAGTACCAATGTGACCTGTGCAGGTCTCAGTGCTGTGGGCTTGTTCTATTGTCCAGGAGAACAGTAGGGAAATACCACTCATATTCTCCTTTCTTGCTCATTTTCCATCTTATTACCTTCTGCATGTATCCATAAGAGAGAGAATTATAGTAGAAATTCAGGAAGCTTTTCTGCTTAAAAGCTTTATAGATTTCAAGTGAGATTCAGATACTGTTTGTAGAATAGAGGGAGTTATCAGTGAACCAATGTTGATACGAAGAACCAGACTTGATTTAAAGTTATTCTGGCATGAACTGCTGTCATTCTACTCACTTTCATGGAGYTGCTGCAAATATATGTTGATGTACATGAATTGAGAATGCATAGTACTTTTTACTGAAAAACTCAGATTTAAAACTGAACAACAGGCATGCTGTCATATCTGTAGCAGGAGCTTTAATCACTACAATTAAAGAAAATCCATGTGAGCTGAAAGATAGGTTGCACTTTGAAGCATTCAAGTGAGAAGAACATTACAGTTCTGATAAAATCTTTAATTGCACCTACTTACCTTTCGCAACAATTTTTTTAGTCCAAACAGTTCATAATCTTTTTTTAGCACGCACATGACAACTGCTTCAGTGCATTTCAATTTAGGCTATAGCTAACTTTCCTTCCAAAGATTTTAATAGATACCTTGCAAAAATTCACTCAGATGTTTGTATGTGGTGGCCAATACTCATCTGAAAACTCTTAGTTTCAGTAAAATTTATGTTATCAATCTGAAACGCTCCTGTTCTTTGCACTTTAATAGCTAATATTCCAAGGGTGAGTTGACGTACTATTGGCCGTTGACTTCATTTTCATTGCTGCTGTTTCAGTTCTGCCATACAACCACACAAGGAAATGTACAGGCTGCTTAGTTTCACTGGTCTCCTTGAGAAAACCATAGCCAACTTGTAGATGTCAAGTACCGTGTTGGCTCTGCCCTACATCTGCTGCTGAGGAAAACTGGGCAGCAGCAGAGGTACCAGCAAAGAGCCTTGGAGTTATTGGCAGGCAGGAGCTTCATGGGAGAGGACAGCAGAAACCTCTGTCTTCCTGCTGCTGCCAGCACCGAGGAGGGACACATACATGTAGTCATCCTTCAGCAGCTGGAAGATCTGACTATCTCTTCTTTTTGGTAAACAGGAAGCCCTGGTTCAGAGGTAAAAGAGACTTCTCTCTCTTCTCAGCTGCAGAAAGTGGAGTGGCTTCACGCGAGCATTAGGGTGTTTGCTTCAGGGCAAAGACTCCCCGAGCCCAGGGTTGGGAGTCTTGGCTCACTTTCCTCTCCAGTAGCTGAAGTGCCAGCTGGGATAGGCTGGACCAAATCCTACCACATTCTCCAAGAGTTTAAAATAAACTGGCTTAAAAGTAGGATTTAGTCTGCCTGAATTAGCAACTAACTGGCATCTAAACTGCAGGGCATTGAGTGAACCAGTTTTCCCAGAGTCCCTAAGTTCTCTGTGGCCACTGAAGAGAGCTGGGTGCCCTTGAAGGCCACTTGTCTCTCTGAGCTGAGATCTGGCCTTCCCAAGGGTGGGCACCTAACCGGGGGCATGGGGTGCCACTGGGGCTCCCATGCCTGCAGCTCCGTAGCTGTGCTGTGTAACCTYGCTCGGCAGCAGAGCGGCGCGTCGGGCTCCTTGCCCTTCCTGGTTTTAGTGAAATACTGGTGTCACTTGCCTAGGACTTTTTTTTTTTTTCAAGGATTTAAGACATTTTCAAGTGCAGAAGCGTTGCCTAGGTGCCTAACTTCCAGAGAAAGGCGCTGTCTTGGGGTCTGCACAGCTGGCCCTTGCAAGGAAGTTGCTCTCTTGGCTTGGACCAGAGGTCCATTTAGCCCAGTACCCATCTGACAGGGACAGGTTGCTTCCTGTCGATAAGGTGAGGAGCAGCATGAACAACAGCCAAAAGCAGGTGCTGAGGAAAAAAACAAGAAATATGGCCATAAATAGATGCCATGGGAAAGAGTACGAGAAGCAGGGTGTACAGGCAGATGGAAGTTTATATTTGCAAAAGACTTAACTGCTGTTACCTCCTGTGTATCTAAACCTACTTTGGCAGGTGGGTCCTGGGATCCTCCTGTCTGAAGCGTTCCCAAGATCTGGCTCTGTCCATCCATATAATCCTTGCAGGCAGCCTGGCTTAAGTTCTACAAACCCAATATGCCACTGAGGTAGCCAGTGGACCCTGGAATGGTAACTGAAATGCAATCACAGAGTTGAAGCAAGTCCTCACCAGGAAAGGCAGCAGAGGTCAGGGAGCAGGAGGCCAATGCACCAGGGAGAGGCGTAAGGATGCGAGAAGGATGCACTAAGGTAAGGACGCTTGTGCACCCTCTGTACCTTTTTCTAATTTCAAAAATCAGGAAGGTTATGCCAAACCTAAGCATGTATGAATATATGAAGAGTGAGCTTGTTAACATCACCTGTAACATATTGCTGCTACTTTCAAAAAATTAGTAAGTGCCCTGGCTGTGCGAGGTGAATTCCTGGAGAGGGCGAGAGCAGTGACATGGAGTCAGGGCACATTATCGTTTTATTTGGACGTGTGAACCAGCTCTGACAGGGAGTTGATCGAGCACCATTCAGGGCAATCCTTTCTTCCAGGCATCCCAGCCAAGTGCCAAAGCCCAGCTCCGCAGCCGTAAATCTGCTCCAAGAATTCACCCAGAGCAAATACCAAAGCAGAGTGCAAACTCTCCCGCTGCTTGCAAAGCCCTTCGTAGCCAGAGCCCTTCATCGTGAAACAAGTAACGCAATACAGCGTAACTCGGGAAGCGGGTTGCGGCAGCCAGGCAGCACCAGATACGGGCTCCGGCAGCGCTGGCGCTGATGCCAACGTGCGTACGGGGTATAAATACGTGACACGTATGTTAAGAGCGTTTTTCAATGTTGACATTAAAGCTGGGGGGGCGGCGGTGGTCTGAACCGGCTGAGCCGTTAGGTGGGGAGCACCTGCCCGGTGGGCTCCGGAGCAGGAGCTGCAGGCAGGCGGCAGGCAGGCGGCCCATGTGGCACCCGCCGGGCGCACGCGCTGTCGCGACCCGACGCCGGGAGGAAGCGGAGCTGCCAGCCCCAGGCACACCGCGGCGCTTCCAGGAGCGCTCTTCCGCCGCCGCCCCTGCAAGCCCGCTGCGGCAGCCGACAGCCGCCGCCTGCCCGGCCGCCGCCGCTGCCGCCGCCGCGCCTCTCTCCCGCCGCCCGGGCCGCTGGGGGCGTGGCGTGGCGGGAGGGGGCGGGGCCCCGCCCGCCGAGGGGCGGGTGAGAAGCTGCCCAGGGAAAGCACGCCCCCTCCCAGAGGGATTCCTCCCGCCCCCGTTCGGCCAGGCGGCGGCGGCGATTGGCTGGGGGTGCGCGCGTGATACCGCCCGCTGCCCACCCGGACGCCGGTGCTGGCGGAGCGGCGGCGGCGGCAGCAGCGGGAGCGGAGGAGTCAGGTGGGGCGAGAGACGGGGCGGGGCGGGCGCTGCGTTGCCCGGGCGACGGGGGCGGGCGGCGCGGCGGGGCCGGGCCGGGCCGGGCCGGGCCCTCCCGCCATGGGCTGCCGGGACGCTGTCAGCGGGATAAGAGCGGAGCGGGCGGCCGGGCGCGCCGGTTCCGGCGGGGCGAGGAGCGGGTAAGGGCGGGGTGGGTACCGCCGCCTCGGGTTGCGGGGAGGGCGCGGCGCGGCGCGGCGCGGGGCCGGGTGGGAGGCAGGCAGCTCGACGGGCACAGGCCCTGCTGCCGGTTTCGGCGAGGGGGCGCCCGGCGGCGGGCCGAGGCTGGCGCCGGGAGCCGCGGTGCGTGGGCCGGGGCGGGCTGTCGCCCGGCGCCTGCCGCCTCGGTTGCCTGAAGATGCCCGCTGGTTGCCGTTGGTGGCTCAGGGCGGCCTGGCGGGTGCCGCGGCGGCGGAGGCTGTGGGAGGCGGAAGAAGCAGCCGCCGGTGGCGCGGGCGGGGCCCTGCCCTCCCCGAGGCTCCCCGGGGCAGGGGCTGGGCCGGGCCGCGGTGGCTGCCGGCGGCGGCGGGAGGGGTGGGAGCGCGCTCAGGGCCCTCGTGTTTCTCAGGGGCAGGAGTGGGGGCTGGCTCCGTGCATTTGCTGGCTTTGTATGAGGCGGTTCGTCGCCCGGAGTGCTTCTTCCTAACTTGTGGCCTCTGCTTTTACCGAAAGGCGACATCTAATACTCCGTGTGCGCGTACAGGTGGTGTGTGCGGGGTTGTGTTCCCTTCCTCCCGGTGTTACGGGGATGCTGCGGGCTCAGCGCTACGGCGGGCTGTGCTTTGCGGTGTGTTTGTGCAAAACTGGAGCACAAAGCCTCGCTGTCAGCAAGGCGTTTGTTGAAGATAGGAGATAACAATTGAAGAAAAGCAAATGTGGGCTGTTCACGGAAACGCGATAACGTTGATGGACGTGGAATACAACAGTCGCAGCACTTCAGCACCTGAACTATGCTTTTTTTTTTTAATCTACTAAAAAGAGTGGACAGAGGAGCAATGAGAACTCTTCTAGATATTCTCTGAGCATGGGGAGAATGTGTGAAGATACTCTTCTGAGGAAAAAAAATAAATCTAAGAATTGGACATTACCTAGTATCCCCAAATGAACTAAAGAGCTGCCTTTTACTTACCTATACAGTGAGAGAGAAGGCAGGGAAAGCAGGTGCGTCACTGGAAGTGAGAATAAAACCTCTTCAATAAGAGAAAGCAGAGCAATTGAAGAAATTCAGAAGGAGAATCAGAGGACTGAATGTGGTGATCTAGGAGTTGGAAAAGCATCTAATGTGGTTATAAATGGGAACTGGCTGGAGAAGAAAATCTGGATGGGAGACTTTTTTTTTCCTTTTTAGTTGTAGTGCCACATGAATCAGTAAGACTTCAATATAAGGATCTAGACAAGCTTGTGTCACTAACAAAATCATACTGTTGCCTATGAGGTGGTGGGACAACCTTTGGCAGAAAAACCAGCAAGGAGATCTGTTTTAGTCATGTGTATCGTAATCTTATGCTAGGTAGCAGAAAAGAGATGTCTGGAACACTTAACCCTTCCTGAAAGAAGGATCTGAATTTGCTTGCTTGGACCAGAGACCATGTCTGCGTGGAGCTTTTACCATAATAGGGCTACAGTGTGGTAAGGAGTCAGGGAAATACTGAGTCTCCTTTTTGCCTTTAACTGTAGGCTCACAGACCAATAGTGCAAAGAAGAAAGTATCCTCTTAGATACCTTAGAAAATCTGTGGTTTAGTGGCTCTGAGAGTTTCTGGTGGACGTTTAAAATGGAGTGAATGAAGAATGAGAATGCTTTCATATATTGTCATAGATAAGAAAAAAAAATCAGCTTTTTCTAGGGTATTTTAATCTTACTCTTCTTTCTTCCTCATTGTGCTTTGGACAGAGAATCTTGCAAGCTAAGAGCAAGTAGCTTTCAATGCCTGCCTTCTCAAACCAAAGTTAATAGTAAATGAGACCTCAGGAAGTCAGTCATCACTTGGTTTGTAAGACTGTATACAGATTTCTTAAGAAGAGACTTTTAATATCACTCCCTTCCTGCTTTCCCTCTCTCCTTCCCCCATTAGTTTTTTTTACTGTACTCAAAGACAGCTTTTCATTAAAAATRGTTAATTGTAAGAAGTTTTTCTGTTAGGTTAGTAACCATTTAATCAAGATTCTTCTTAAATGCTTCTTTTGCTTCCTCCTTTCTCTTAGTCCCTGGTAAGTTTTTCATGTSCTTCCACATCAGTTTTTAATGCAGTTTAAGACAATAAGAAAAGAGACTGTAAGCACCTYGAACAATAGTATAGGATCTGTTGGAAAGTAAGAAACTTAATATGTAAACATTAGAAAAGAGAAACTACATTCTTAACACTTACTAAAAGTAAGTTGCTGCTTTTGTATAGTTCTCTTTACAGTTAACTCAAATAGTGTAAGCAAATACTATGAAATATGAACAAACACTTCAGGATGCCATCAGTTCTGTATTTTTATTGTCAGTGATTTCTTTAATAGACCATGTGCATCCTTATTAATATACAATTGTATACCCTTCCRGCTTGTGCAGGGATCTAATTTTCTTGGTATTTGAAGAATTTTGCCATTGTTATGGTGGTCTCTTTTCAAATAAGATAATGTTGCACTGGGTTTGATACTTGTCTTTTGTGGGCAGAAGGGAGCAGAGGGAACATAGGGTGAAATGATTACTTTGTAAGAGGATTCTGGCACACCAGCAAGGACTTGCTGTCCAGAACATGCTTGCTTGTCCTCTGTGGGCGAATTTAAGTTCTTTGGAGTGAACAGCCGTCATCAACAAGACCTCACTAATATCTATTTTACTCCTTTTTGAGGAGATATCAGGCTCTGTGGGCTTACTTAGTKAAGAACTTTAGTAGCTGTTGCCTGAGATGTCACCACTTCATATTGTTGGTTCAACTATAGGGTCATCTTTTTTGTTATGCTTGTTGGAAAAATGGATTATAATGTTGGAAAAGGATTGTAATATGCAGTGGAGGGAGGGCTCTATGTATGTATGTCTGGGATTAGTTTGACTCTTGCTTTCTTTTCCAGTTCAGAGAAGGTTCTGAGAATGTCAGTTAACCTGGCAAATCATTGCTTGATGAAGATTCATAGGCCTTTAGGTAGTATCAAGTAATTGAGCTGGTGTCATCAGAGCTATCAGCTCCTGCGATAGCACTGATCTGGAGATGATATACCTGTTTTTAGACTGGGACAAGATCAGGTAGAAGAGATCTGTGGTTGCTTCTGTTCTGTCACCTAGACTGATTTGTCTGAGCTGGCTAAGCTGATTGAGCAGCTTGTTACTGCTGAAGGGTGAGATCTCCCTCCTGCCTTCTTCCCTTTGCTGGCAGTGACAACTGCCTGATCCCTCAACATGGCAATTCAACAAAAAAAAAAAAAAAAATCCAGTTTTCTGCAAACCTGTGGAGGTGAGTCACATCGAGAAGGAATTGAATGAGCGTAGTGGTAAACAAAACAATTCAACAAAAAAAAAAAAAAAAATCCAGTTTTCTGCAAACCTGTGGAGGTGAGTCACATCGAGAAGGAATTGGATGAGCGTAGTGCTGGAGGAAGAGGAAGGGAAGAGTTGCTGGGGAGGAACAGAAACACCTTCTTGCTAGTCATGAGTTGTCAGGTGGGCTGAGCTCTCTTGTTTAACTGTACCCTAGCTGCTCCTTAGGAGGTGGGGGCTTTTGCTTAGACTCAATAGGGTGTCTGCTTCAGCTGTCATGGTCATTTGAGAAGAACTAATAAAGCAGCATGGTATGCACTATATCCAGATTTTCTTTTCCTCTGTTCAGATTCAGGTCTTGCATTTGAACATGTCTTTCAGTGACTTGTTGAAATTAGTGCATGGGAATGTCTTGCTTCCTGATAAAGCACTCTGTACAGAAGTGATACTGGAATGTGTGAAGGGGAAGGGAGAGGAGAAAAAGATGCTATGTGCAGTCTTGAGGTTTTTCTTGCTATAAGCCATTAGCTCTTTATGGTTCATGTTTGCAGCCTGAGATCTGATTAAAATCCCATTTTCCTGGAAAGTCAATTTTTTTGGTACTAACTATTAGAGTAGAAGTGCGAGTCTTGCTAGTGTGATTTTTAGGTAACTATGCTGTGCTCTGTGTGAAGATATAGCTTAAATCTGATGCTGAGTGTGAGAGCAAGACAGGGCTTCCACTCTTCTGCTTCTCTGACTTTATTTCTTAGCCCTCTTCTCCCCCATAAATAACTCACTACTGCCTGCTGTTACTGTGGGTGGGATTTTGCAGTGGCCACACAGTGGATAAGCACTGAAAGGGTTGTCTTTTGCACTTCTGAGCTTGCGTAGTTCACTGCAGGCATCTGGGGCTTGTCCTGTGACACTTGTGTTTGTATGGGGTTTTTGAGCCATGTGGAGCTGAGGCACTGTGAGAATTACTCTTACTTACATTGTGAAAGAGCTTTTCTGTGCTTTCTGGATAATTTGAAATGTGGGAAGTGGAGGGYGAAAGTGATGAATGGTGGTTTGCGAAAGATGGTGGAAGACTAGTGCCCGTTAGACTGTGTTAGAGTGGTTAAGCAAGCATCTGACAACCTCAGCTAATCCTCATGTTTATGCATTCTTTGCCCTCTTTTCCTGCACCCAGAAAGCTGAGCTCCTTGACTTCAGTTAAAAGCATCACCATGGTCCATGGAAAAGTATGGGAGCATGAAGTACTAAATGTGAGGTGGGAGGAGAGAGTTCCTAGTTCTTCAAACTTCTGACAGTAGAGAAAAACCTTTCTGCTTTCCCAAGAGAAAATTGGGAAGGTGAAATATCAGAAGGAATTACTGTCAGGTAGTGCCAAATGCAAGGCTTCATTGGAAGCATTAAAACTGATGTTAACTTTGTCCAATTTTATTTCAGCAAATACCTGACTTCATCTATTCCTCTTTAGTATTGTGGAGGCATTTACTGAAGATTTGTGTCCTTGGGGGGGATAAATGGCAAAAGGCATCTAACTAGATCTGTTAACCTCTGTAAGCAACTAATTTGGTTAGGCTTTAGTGTATTAACTAAAAGATAAGGAATGAGTAACAGAAACAGCAATCTGACGGGATGAATAGTTCTCAATGTCTTCATTCTGGAAAAGAGTGAATTAGTAAGGAAAATATTTAAGACTTAAGAAAATATTCCTGATAGTTCATAATTGTATTGCAGGAACTGATAAAAGTCCAGCAATATACTTTCATTATAATATTTCAAGAGTTGAAATTTGTCCAGTTTTGGTTCAGTAATTCAAACAGACACTGAAATAGTCTTAAAATTAACCAAAAGTTAAGGTGAAGGTGCAAGCCTTTCACCTTCCTATTCTCTTTCTGTTGGAAGGCAAGAGAGTTTAACAATCCTAATTTCAAAGAACTGAGAGCAAACATTGTTATGACTTGCTGTAGAGAAAACAAAACAAAAGCCCCAAACTGTAAAACTTTCTGTGCTACCTGAGGTACATATTTATCTTTGTATTACTTGCATCTTTCAATTATAAGGGGAGATTTGAGTCACTGAAGAGTGTGTAGTTTCATTCTTGATTTGTACGTTTCAATTAACAAAAGATCAAAGGAAAGCAGAATTTCTTTTATGTGTCTGGATATATAGATGAAATGCTGTGTGTGGGGTCTTTTCAACTCCAGAAGGTACTCCTAATTAATCTAGAACTATTTTTAGAAGCCTAAATTAGTTCAGTTACAAAGTCAATTTAATTATTGGAGTCCTGCTAAATCCTTAGCATTTGGAGAAAAAATTATCATATGATGTTTCATTACTGAAAATACTACTTGGCTATGTATGTAGTCTTCATCTGGCACACTCATTCATCTCCCCAACTATCTCAGCAGTGTAAAATCTTGTTTGTGTGTGCATGTGTGATAGATATCTATAGTTTGGGAACTTCTTAAACATAAAGTTTGGCTATTTTTTGCATTGTGGATGGATTTAGGGTTTTCTCCAGTAGTTCAGGATTTTCTTAAATATTTGTCTATCTAGAAATAGGCATACTGGGAAACGTCATACTCTTAGTCATTATTATGTGAAATTAAGTATAATTATTGATTATAGTTTCTCTGTTGGAGTCTATACTGCTTGACTAATTTTGAGTGCTGTTTAAACTTCAAGAATAAAATAAAGATCCTAGCTGTTCCTTATTTGCATTCCCACTGGAAAAAAGCTACCTGAAGTGAGATGTTATGAGAGTCATTTTGCCTGTAGTTCTCTTAATCGTTGACTGGTCTTCTGGGGCCAGTTCAGTGCAAGAGGGGTCAGCACAGCTGGAACAAATACCTCTTTGCTGTGAAGCCTGGGAGAAGTACAGGGTCTGCTTCCCTAAAGCAACCAAAGCTGTTTGCCCTTTGTAAAGAAGCTGGCAGACTGAGCTTAACAGGAATAACAGTGTATGAAACTCTTGGATATTTAGGTAAATTTTTTTTTAATACCACCTTCAGAATTGCTACCTGCTGTCTTGTCTGCTTCTGATTACTAATAGAAAATATGGACTTCACTGACCAGTTTTAAAGTCCCAGAAGCAGAATTAGTCTTCTGCCCATTAATGACCTCTTTTTTAACTCTGATCATTGACCTTCCCCTCTTACTTAATTGCTCTTAGTGGGTACTTTAGACACAATGCCAAAATTTATCTTAAGCACTTTACTTTCTAGTTTTAATCCTCTACTAAGCTTTCAGTTTCAGGAATAGCCTTTACTCATTCATATCCCCTCAGCAAGAGTGCCTGAAGATACTGCTCAGCTTTTTTTTTTTTTTGCCTCTTCTATCTCTCTGAGTATTGGTGCAATTAAATGTATAATCTTATAAATTACAAAGAGATTTGTGTGGTCCTCCAGATCACAATTTGAGTGGTACATTTGTTGATTAAAATAATATCCAGGTAGATGCAGTGTGGTCTGCATACTTGTAGTGTGGTCACAACTACAGCGTTTTTCCCAGTTGTACCAGAGACCACACTATCTGCTGTACTGCAGATTAATGTAAGAGGGTATTCACAAAGTCTGACTGGTCTTGCAGGGCTGGTCTCTGTAGGCTTGCTACTGGAGAGGCCCTGAACTTCTGACTTACCTTCTGTAGTAGACTGCTTCTCTCCCGTCACTCTGTAGAGTCTGTGGAGGTTAGTCTTGATATTTAGATTTAGTCATTAGTCATTACCGTGCAACCATGGCTGTCAAGGCGTGCTTTGTAGCCTGTTTTGGGGGTATCAAACCTAAAGCTTGGAAGAAGATATTTAGGAGTATTACCTGTATATATTTTAATTAGGGGAAGAACTTGTTAGTGCTCCTTGAGTTGTGTTCAGAATGAGGCTCACTTGGGAGCTATGCCATTTCAGCCTTTTCAGTGCTGAATGTTTTACAGAAGATCTTCATCCTTCAGTTTTCTTTTGGAAGAACTTACTGGTCTTTCATAGCTTATTTTCTACATAGATTCTGTCTTGTGGTGGAATATTTGTCAGTTCCTTTCTCTAGTACCATGTGCTTCTTACAGGTGTCGTCCTCTGGCACTTCAGATAAGATCTGGAACAGATCCTTGTCTTCAACTCTGCTAACAAAGCTTGTTGCTAGAATTTTCATGGTATTGGTAACAGCTTGGTATTCTTCAGTGCATTTTAACCGGTTTCCATGATAGCAAGCATATTTGTTTCTAACACAGTTAATGTTGCATTGATTATTTTTGAAGGCCCCCAGCTTTCCCCATGCCTATTCTAAAGAATGTTTATTCTCTGTGCCTGCATGCACTGGTCTGCAATATGCAAATTTTCAATGAACTGGAATGGATTTAATGTGGCTAACAACTATATTGTAGTTACTGACTTTGGATAGTATAAGACCACAAGCTAAGTATAAACTTGAGTATAGCATATGTACAGTGTTACTGCATTGCTTGAGTGTAGGTGGTTGTTTGAGAGCCTGTCTTTCATTAGTGCTGTACTTTTTATCTTGTAGATGAATCATCCCTCATCTTTTAACTTGATTTCAGGCTCAACAAGAATGCATTCACAGGTGTTTCACATTGTTTGAGTAAATAAAATTCCATGTTAAGTTGAGCTGTCCCAAAGCACTTGTGTAATATGCAACTAGCCTGTGGGATTCTTTGCCATTAACTCTGTCTCAATGATATTTCATCCAGACTCAAAAGGAGGAAATTGTTGATAATCTGCTAACTTGTAAAGGGGATACAGATCTTCATAGCTCAAGGCAGAACCTGATAACCTGCTGAATTTTAGCAAGAAGATGATTCCTAGCATTGATCACTTAATCTCTGGTGCCTTCTTCTTAGCACACAGCTTGTATTGCATTGCTCTGTTCCATTATGACAGCTTGCATTGGTCATTATTACAGTGAACACTTCTTAAAACTTTGCACTAAAGACTCCTAAAAATCTTAATCTAATCTAATATTTTTTCCCAAATAAGGGTCAGATATGTCAAGTAGGTATTTATATGTGGAAAATCTAGGGCGACATAAAACTAAAATATTAAAACATGCTATTTTTCTGCCAACAGACTTTCCCTTCCCCTTTCTTACATGATGGTACATGTAGTCAAAGGTTTTGACAGTGTGTTATACGAGTAGACAGTTGGCATTTAATTCTAGTCCCCAAGGTGGTAGTACTTTCCAAGAAGTAAATATTTAAGCGTGAATAGGATTTGCTGGTGCTATATGTGTTAAGTTTAACAAGCATCCTGGAATTACAGCAACATAATAAACTCTACTTGTAAAAGCCCTGTCATGAGTTAAACAGATAATACAAATTATTTTTTTGCAAGTAGACTTTAAAATGGTGAAGAACAAATCATGATGTGAATACTTCACAATCAAGTAGGACAAGAAGTTGTAGTTTAACTTAAATGTTGATTAAATGCTGTTTGTTTCGCTGCTGTGAATGTTTCAGTAGCTTATGATGCACCAAAATCTGCATCAAAAGTCACTGAATTGACTTTAATGAGACATTCTTAAAAATGACTTTCCTGATGAAGTAGATCAATTAACTAAATTAAGTAAAGTTGCTATACAGAATTATGCTAGGGATTTCATGTAAGACATGGAAAACTGCTGTCCATGTTCCAGAAGGTATTATGTTGTGGATGTGGTGTGAGCGAGGACAACTAACACTCAAGAGGAACTAGGATGAGAGGGGGATGTTATCCCTCTCAATCTCTAAAGCTTGCTAGGTTTGAGTAATATGTAGTTTGGCCTCTACCATACTCTAGTACAGTCTTTGCCATGTATTTTCTCCCTGAATTGTGAGGCCCTGGTAGGCTAGACCTGTTGCTGAAATCCTAAGTTTTGCCAGTAGCTTCRTCATGATGGGTGTCAGAAGTAGAATATTCATTATAATCATGATTATGGTTTTAACCTTTGGAATTACAGACCTCTAAAACATCATACAAACTGCGTATGCCTAACTTTATTTGTAGCGCTCTGATGCATTGCTTATATGTGGAAATGTCTGCAGTTAGTTTGCATGTGAGCTGGCTTCCTTTTGGGGCACTCAGATCCTGCATCACTTGCTCTTTTTTGCCAAGTTCTCTCTTCTGGCTTTGGTAGTCCGTGTTTGGTCAACCTTTTTAATGCAGTTTATTATATCTTAATGTTGTTCTTGCCTTGGTTTCCAGTCACCTGTGTGCTGCTACTAGTTACCGTCATCATATAGTCAGTGGCAGCTAATAAATTAGAAGCTTGCTGTTCTGAGTTAATAGTCTTCATTGGCCTTGTAGGACAATCTTATGCCCTTCAGGGCCGTTAGTAGGTTTTCCATTTAAGGGACTGGCATCTCTTTGTCAGATAGGCAGAATAATGAAATGACAGTTTACAGTGGAAACACTAAAGATGGAAATCAGAGTTCATTTAATGGAAGTAATGTTCTAAGATCACACTTTGGAAACTGTTGAACAAGAAAACTGAATTGTGGGTAAATGGGATTTTTTTTTAGCTGTATGTAAACAAGAATATTGCATATATGTTAATCTGTTATACCTTTGAGTTGTGCTTCTATCATTCATTCTGAGCTGTTGTTACCAATAATTATGCTAGAGAAAAGTGAGATTCTAGAAATAGTCATGTTGGGGAGAGCAGACTTAAATACTTACAGTCAGAATATATCACAGGAACCAGATTAAACTCTAGCAAATATATTTTAAGTTACCTTTGAAAAAAATACACTGGCCAAGTTTGGGAAGTGTAGTCTGGAACAAGCTTTGTGCCCAAAGAAATCACCCATGAGTTTCATTTCTAACTGTCAAAAAACCACTGAGGCCTGAAAATACATGGCAAATGATGATTTGGGGGTAAGGAAGGGTTTGGGGTTTTTTCCTTCACTTACCTCACACCACAGGTCTGGGTCTCGATCAGAAGGATGACATCTCTGAAACTGTTTCTGAGAAGTTGACCTGCCTGTAAATGTAATGCCACTTTGGGTATCTCTAGGTGCCTGTAGCCTTGGGTATGTTTGCTAATTATAGGTTTGCTGACTTGTTTATATATATCTGATAGGTATTTTGGAAAGTGCCTGTTTCTTTAATTTGGCCAAATCTAGCATAGCATTTGTTTGATCTTGTTTGCTTTTTTCCTTGGCATTCCTATTCTACAACAGGAATGGCTAGTTTAGCCGTCCATATCAGTGTTTCCTGACCATACACAATATGAAAATGAGTATTTTTATTTCTTTAAGGACTACTTTTTCAGAAAGCACAGATAATATAATTCCTTAAAATTCTGTCTTTTTTCAGTGTAAGATATAATGCTTTCACATCCACTTAGAGGTAGAAATTTTCTAATTCTCAGGTTGTATAAACACTGAGCTTCATGGATTAAATTTTGTTTTAGTACCTAGGCAGCAGAACATAAGTAGACTACATACTTATAGGAGGCTTAAGATACTTGTAGAAGCAGGACTCTCAGACTTTGGGTGTTGCAAGACAAGCATCCCACGTAGGTGAGGTGAGAGTTAAATATACTTTTGATTTTACATAAAAGTGGCATTAGTAAGATTATACATACATAAACACACTTGTATATACAGCAACACCATTGCTCTGAAGGTCTCAACATACTTTTCAGTGTTCATTAAAATAATACTTGTTTACCACCTTGTGAACTTGACATGCTTTTCCCTGGTTAGTTAAAAGGACTTTTTTTTTTCACTTTTTTCTTTATTCAGAGTCTTGCTCCCCAGAAAAACTTGTTTGGAAGTAATATTGATCTAGTGGATTACACAGAAGATGAAAAGCTAGTTACTGAACTCCTTGATGAAATCAAGGACTTTGTCAGAAGTAGAACTGTGCCAAGAAAACTGACGTCTACCTGCAGTCTTCTGATAAATTCTGTATGTTAAGAGGTTGCTTTTCATGTGCAACCTAATGGCTGGAGCAACACTGCCTTAGTATGTTTTAACAGGTTGTCTGCTTCTGTAACCCCAAGTAGTTAATAAATAATAGCAAAGGACAGCGCAGAAAGTGGTTGGAAATAAAAAGTAAGTAGGAGGTCTTCTGCGGAGCTGGAGGGTTGTCTGGTATGTCTGTTTTGAGAATGAACCAAACTTGAAGTGTCTTGTTTTTGCTCTTGTTTGCTCATGTTTTTGAATATCACAGTTGTTGGATGGTTAGCAAATGTTCACTGCCTTTTATAAGCTACCTTTTGGCTGATTGCCTTGCATTGGTAAAACAAGGCTTCAAAGCGTTTCAAGCTTTCTGTTGATGCTCTACTTGAATTGCAGGTTCCTGTTATCTTAAAGGCTTGTGTGTTGCTCCTGCTGTGTAACCTATTTTGGCAATGTCAGCTGGGTATTTGTTTCTAGCATGTTTAAAGTTTTGAATGATATCAAAAGGACAGAAAAGGAAGAATGCTGATTTCGGGAACGTGTTAGCTTGTATTTCACCACCAAGTACAGACCTCAAGGCAGCACTGTAGGATATGTTCCAGCTTTGTTTCAGGCCATGCTAGGTATGTATTTCTCTATTGCACTCTCTCATGCTCTACTTTCTTTTCCTTCTCCAGTTTGCACAGAGAAATTAATCAAGGTATGCACTTAGTTTTATTGTTAACAAATTTCTCTAAACAGAAGGCAGTCAAATTTAGTGTCTGCTACTAATGAGATAAACTTAGTTTCTGTAATAAACCCGGCAATCTGTGCTAAATTGCAAAAGYTTATCATGGAGTGTCTTAGTGTTAATAACGTGCTGGTGCTCTTCCTTATGCCTGTTGTCCTCTGCTAAGAGAAACTTGAGCTTAAATTGAAAGTTTAACCCCAGAGTAAATCTGATTAAAATCACTGTTGATATAATCATATTAATGTTAAAATCATTGAAGAGGTCACAAGCATGTTCTCCAGAGCATAAATGTTAAGTACAAGCAATGAGGCCGAGACAAGTATTTGCTAAATGGAATGAATACTGTATAAAGCAAATATAGCATTTATTGGCCAGTGGTGACTCGTATTCTCATATACTTCATTCTAGAGAATGGGTAAAAGGGCTACAAGTCTTGAACTGGAGGCCAGAAATAACTGGGTTGTACAATGGCTTATAGAAACCACATTTTTTCAAAGTGTTAATTTTAATACCTGCTAAAAATGCAACTTCATTGTACTCTGTACTCAAAAGGACTTGCAGCCATGCTGTGTCTGGGCAATGTTTGTCTCATCTGAAACAGAAAACTAGGGAAGATAACTAAATTAACAACTTCATGTAGCTATATGTTCTCTACTCCTCTTTGCATTATCTGTAAAGTAGCTTCTCATAAGTTTATTTTTCTTATGAGACTGGCTATCACTCCTTTAGTGCAGTAAGATAGTCATATAACCAGGTAGACAAGACTGCTTTTATTGAAGATAACATAGTGAGCTACAGGAAATTAAGGCTTGCAGGTGGCTCGTATGTGCCATGCATACTTTCTTAGATACATTATCACTTTGTTTAACTCAGGCAATCAAGCCTGACTATGCAGCTGTATGAACAGCACTCAGTAGCATGTTCATTTTAGACTGATATAAGTATTTTCTAATGAGCAATTTGAAGAAATTCATTGACATCTACTTTACAACAAATCGAGATGGTTTAAGTAGTTCCTTTCTTGCTAGTACTATAAAATTAACATTTAAAAAAATGTTCTTTAAAAAAAAAAAAAAGGCTGTGGGGAGGTAGGTTTATTAGAGCACTAATTTGGGCTGTTGTGTGAACTGGAGACCACCACAAAACCTTCTGCCTCTCCTTTACTCTTGCTGTAGCTGTTGGACAAGAGTTACTGAAAATATAATTTAAATTAGTATTATGGGATTTTGACTTCGTTTGGCTTAGTACTGTATTTTGTTACAATGCTGCTGTAGTAATTTAGTAATTACTAGTTTTTATTGTATTACTGGACATTCCAGGCCTTTCTGGGCAATGCATTGCTGAAAACATAACCAAGTAAAAGGCCCAGTTCACTCTCATATGCAGAGTACTAGCTCTGACCCTAAGCTTTTGTTGCATTTTCTTCATTTCCCAAGTTGTGCCGATGTTAGACATAATACCATCTAATCATTAGCACTATATAAAGTTAGTATATTCATGATTCAGGATTCAAGACTGCTAAATTGGTCTTATTTTTAAGTTCTATCCTTTAAATTATTTAAAGAACGATTTTGGTATTTTCTTTTAAAGGTTTAAAGTCCATTGAAGTAAGTACAAGGTATTCCTATACTTTAAGATGCTCAGCTGATGAGCAACTTCATAAAAATGGAAAGAAGTTCAGAGAAGATACAAGTTTCAGGTGCAGGAAATAGATTTATACCACAGCAGCAAATAGAAAATAAGTCTCTTGAGAGCTGGTGCAGAAAGGGGCCAGAGGGCAGATGTGATACGGATTGAATTATGAGGATGATAGAAAGATGGGCATGAAGAGGGCAGATTATATGTGAATGTCAGATCATTCATGGTTAAGTGATTTATTTTTTTTAAAGCTTGTGGATTTTTTTTCCTTTTAGAAATAAATACTATCTAGTAGAGGTAGTTTTTTTATGAAATATGATAATCATATTCTTCTAGAGGGTGAAATGGAATTTAAGAACGTGATTAACTTTTTTCAGGGCTAGCTATGTGAAGCCCTGACACATTGTGTATTCCAAAACTGTAAGTGTCCCATTGGGACTGTACACAGCAGTGGTGAACTGAGATTCTGGTAGGTTTCTTTCTGCTCTCTTATGGCTTAGTTCAGGTGTGATGATTTAGGTTTTGCGGTTTTTCCCTAGTTAGGGTGACCTCTCTGAAGTCTAAAGAGAAGTGAAGGTACTCTACCTCAGTACAGGTGTTTTGTGTAGCATATGCTTCCATATTACCAGGTACCACAGCAGTTGAAGATGTATCACTTTAAACAAAAGAAAAATTCTGCAGTAGACTAGTTCCTACTTAAAGCAAACTGGCTGGCATACTTTCTTGGAGTAAGATGAAATGCTGTGCTGCATAGAGTGTAGTATCAGTGTACCACAATCTGCAACAGAAAGAGAAGGTGACGAGCAAGCTGAAACCTTAGAGTGGGGATGGATTTGTTGTTTTTAAACACCACCACCCCCCCACCCCACCCCCAAAAAAACCAACCAACCAAACAAAAAAAAACCACAACAAAAAACACTCTGCAGAGTGTTTGCTGTGTTACAGCATCAGTAGGGCAAGCTGTTCACTGAGTTCTTTGAAAAGCAATGTGCTTTAAGTGCTCAACTCACTTGTCAGGAAACAAATACGAAAGGGAAGAAGGTTGTCTGTGCATATGCAGCTTTTCTTGGAAGCTTCTTAATTATTTCTCAGTTCTCCCTGTATTGTTCTTTGTCTCTAGCTTCAAGATGGGGTGAATAATGAGGTTATATCTGAAACTGTTTCCACAGACACGTTTGTGCTGTCAGTCCATTTCAGAACTTAATTGCAGAAAAAGACAGGTACAACTGAGAAGTAGCTAGCACTTGTTGGAACAAGTCCTTCTTTTAGAAGTGCTTCATTATCTGGCATGGTATCTCTTTACGATTTTTTTCTGCACTGTAGAATGAGAGCATCTTAATTCCTTACCAATTATATATTAAATTCTTGCATTAAGAAGACACGCTTGATGTCTTTTTGCATTAGCATCAACAAAATAGTACTTTATCTTACCACTGACATTGAGAATTCACCCTTTTGCTGGAATATGGCAATCCATGTAGCGGTGCAAGCAATGCAGGAAACCTGGAGACTGAAGTTTCAGGTGGAAGGACACTAAAACATGATGGACAGTATATTTTTACATCTTCTAATAGTCTGGTACAACTGCAAAACCACTAGCTGCTTAAGCTATTCAGTTGCAATGAATTGTGAATGTTAGCTGTATGGATAAGTTGGTTTTCTGTGAGGCTGTAGATGAAACGTGTTGTTCCCAGGCACTCAAAGGGGGAGCAACTATTAGGAGCTTGCCTGGGGAACCTACAGTGTTTCTCTCCTTCCTTAAGGAGATCTTTCATGTAATGTTCATGCTCATCACAATTTTAAGTTTAAAGTTGAAGTCTTTATTTACTTGCCACCTAAGAATACGAAAATAATGAATTTAGTCTTTTTCTTCTTTCTCTTTTCCTATCCCYATCTCTTTTTTCCCCCACAATTAATTGTGGATATGATAAATGTCTTCATTTATCATAATGTCTATGATAAATGAGCGCTCACCTAGAGACCTTTGTAGTTGAATGTCTTTGAGGCTTTTCTTGGTTACGACCCTTCGCGTTCCCATTGATAGCAAATGCATTTTTGGCTCTTCACCATGTCTAAAGAATGAGGTTTTAACATTTAGAGTAGCTTGCAACTGGAGCACCCCGATTTGTGGACGCCTAAGTAAGTGTGGGTTTGGACAGTTCATCTCTGTGTATGCCTGATGTACCAGTGGATGTAACTCTTGAGAATTTTAGGGCTTTGTTAGAAACTGGACTCAGTTAAAATGTACTCAATGGCACCAAACACAAATATTCTAACACTAGTTTAAAAAACTGGAGTTAACTATAAGGAAGACTGATAAGGAGTCCTATTACCATTGAATGGCTAAGTAATTAGCACTTGTTCAAGATTGGAAAATGCTAGCAAAAAATGCTGAGAGGGTGCAGAAACAAACATTGCCTCTGCAATTATTGGTGTCTCTCTTCTAGGAAATGGCAGAGAAAGTATTCAGCCAGTCAGATGAAACCAGACATTGGGATTTAAAGCATATTTAAGGAGCTCTTCAATCTTGTTTAAGTAAATAAGAGTATTTCAGGAGGATTAAAATAGTTTTTTCCTCTTCTTAGATTGAATACACTCTAAAGATGTGAGGGAAAGTGTGATAACTAGAAACTTGAAGTTTTAAATTGAAAAATTAATAAACCCTTTGACAGTTTAGCTTACAGCAAGGAATATGGGGTGTTAGGGCTTTATGAATACATATTCTCTATAGCAATCATTTTCGTTGAGTCGTTACAGAATCTTTTTGCCCTTTGTGCAGAGCTCACAAAGACAGGGCTGGTGTATGTGTTGTTGTGTTTTGACTTTTTTGCTAAAGCCTGTACAAGGGGTAACTGTCTTGCTATTTCTGGCCATTCTGGAGTGAACTGGGAGATTSCTTCTCCCTATTGTTATCTTAGTCTTTTCTTCATGACTAATTACAGCTAAAACAGGGGTAGTTTAAAGTATTCTTCTTAGGAAAAAGAAAGAATGCATTGCCTGTTCTGAGCCTCTGCTAGGACTGGAGGGGGTTAAAGGGGTAGGAGAGAAGAAGTAACTCTTAAATTGCTTTAGTGGACTGCACAGAGCAGATACAATACTGTTCCTTTCCAATTTTATTAACTACATCTTCCCCAGTGCTTAATGTAATAAAGATTGGTTATCTGTCAGGACAAAGTAGAAGGACAGGTTTAGAATGCGTTTACATCAGCACCTGACTGCACAATCCAGTTTCTCATACCATCCATCACTTGCACCTAGAGCTGCAAGTGCTTCAAGTATTATGTATGCAGGTAGTGATCAGTAAACATTCATACTGTTTCTAGAGGGAAATGTTTAAACTTGCATACCTACCTCATTTTACATTTTAAAAACTAATGAACTTTATTATGTTAACTTACCTTATATGCACCAATTATTTTCTCTGTAATAGGATTTTGGTGATGCACAATCATAAACTAAAAGTGAGAACTAGAGCTTTAAAGCTCAAAAAAACCCTAAAGGACTCTTCATAAGCTTCAAATAGCTATCATACAATAGCTATTTGTTTTAAAATTTATTTTAAAATTGTTTTTAAAACAACTATTTTAAAATTGTTAAACTCCTTTGTTTTAAAAACAAAGAAATTGCATATTAACCATGGTGTATTTTTCCCTTTTTAAAAACAGGTAAACCAAGGGTGATATTTCCAGGATATATTTGCTTTTTATTCCAGATAGAAGATAAATGTGTTAAGCTGGCAAAGTAATTCTGGTAAGAATTTTCCTGTTACTTCTACAGTGAATGTCATTTATATGTATAAGTATTCACAGTCTTGCCACTAAAAGGAGCTTTCTGTACCATTAGTGCTAACAAACATGCCCTTTCTTACAAGGTCTTATTTTTTACCTTATAATTGCATGTAGGTGTTTCTTGATCAAGCAGTATTAATCCACCTGTTACATTTAAATATTGTATTGAAAGTTATTCGGCTCTCTTCTTGCATGTTCTGTGCTTGGACATGATGAAAATATTTGACTTTCCAAGATTTTACTTCAGCTGTTTATACAGAAATAAAAGGAGTTAAACATGCTGTAGTTTTCATTAAGTGGGTTTTATGTGGATTAAATGTTCTTGTTTCTGTAGCAGCCATCACTGATTCTTGTTTTTGTTTTGCCTTCCTCAGTGATCCTCTTGAGAATTTTCTACAGCTGAGTCTTGCATTTCTTGTCTTGTTTGATTTAATGTTTGTTTTAAATGTTTCAATATGTACTAGTGCTGACCAACCAAAGAATGCTGTGGCATAAGAGAAACAAAAAAAGCATTTTTATAAGATAGAGTGAATAGACAAAGTGTACAAGTGCCTTGTGTGCATTATCTAAAGTAAAATTAATCAGTTTGGGAATCAGTACCAATGCTTTTGGTATTTTCTCCTGAACATGTACAGTAGAAGTGTATCTTGAATTAAGTACACTATAGTAGTGACTGCTACCAGTCAGTCTTGCTTGAAGGAAAACACCGTGAGAGCTGGTAAATCTAAAGCATTGTATTTCTGAAACTCCCATATTTATCTTAACTCATTTTTTTTATTTTTTCCCCTTGAAACAATCTGCATACTGTTGGAATACATAACATGGTAGAAGATAATGTGTTCAAATAAACTATTAAAGAACGTGTTTTCTGTACAATGCTGTATAAGAGCTGCCTGTTTTCTCCTTATGCTTCAGGTCAAGTACCTTTTAGAAGCAGACGAAGGTTGAAGCTCACATCTAGGTTATAAAGAAAAGCTGAAATGAAGTCATTAGCTTTCATTTATGCAGTGGGAGGGAATGCTGTGTGTCACGGGCTTTTACCTGATAGATTTATAAAATGAGTGTTTGGGGTCGTGGGCTGTTAATTTATTTTAGTGAAACTTTAGCTAAATTCTCTAAGCTCATCCTTCCCATTCCCTTCCACCCTACATTGCTATATTGATTCCTCAGTGCTACAGACACTCCATCCTTTGTGGGGTTGGGATACAGGGAAGAAATGCGCTTCTCTTCCCCCAGTCTTTTTTCTATAAGGAATGTATTTTCTGATGGATTTAATTTTTATATTTTCCTCTATTTACAGCTCAGACATGAGCAGCGCCAGTAACTCACTGGCACGTGAATTCTTGACAGATGTCAACAGACTGTGCAATGCAGTGGTACAGAGGGCAGAGGCCAGGGAAGATGAAGAAGAAGAAACTCATATGGCAGCACTGGGACAATACTTGGTTCAAGGCCGTGGGTTTATTTTGCTTACAACACTGAACTCGACTATTGATCAGGTAATAGTTTTTCTTACTTGGTTATAATTTTTGTATTGAGCTTTGACTCTGGATTTGTCTGGCTCATGTTCTTCTTGGTGCTGGTTTTCTTGTCTTTTTATGGTAGAGTGTATGAGTTAATTGTGAAGACTAGAAGTTCAAAAGGTTGCAGTTGCRTTCTGTCCTTCGGCAGGAACAGAAAAAGAAAAAATAGCTAAGCATATACCTGTTTGCCAGCTGATATTGATGGTTGCTAAACTTTTGACTAGTTAAGGCATGTGTGAAGCTCAAGTGCAGTAGCTGGGTGGAAAAAGGCAATAGGTTAGAATTTTCGAGAGAAATGCATGTTTACTGAACCTGCAGTACAAACTGACAGTTTTTAATTTAAGAATTACATTAAACAGAAGGTCCTCCTGGTCTAAGGCAATAAAATAAAATTAAAATATACACCTTTTTATTTTGTTTATGGGCCATGAGATATATTCTTGCTCTTTAAGTAACTTGCTCTTGAACATAATAGAAAGTAAGTATTTTGTAACTTTAGCTCAAAAGAGAAAGCATTTTAGAAGAGATGATCAGTTTATACTTTTTTTATATGAAAAGTCCAGCACACATCCTTGTAGCTGCAGATGGCCATTTCCTTCTCTTCTTTCTTTTCTCCTTCCTCTTCAACACTATAGGATATGTACTAAGCAATGGGTAGGATGAGATGTGCATTAAGTCTTTGTGCTTTGAAACTGCAGATCCCAGTGTTTAAAAATAATGAACCAAGTGAATCCTGGTTGGGCTTATTCAGCCCTTGTCTTAAGTGAGGTCAGCTGTTAATGCTGGTCAAATTCATCTTGCTTGCTTTTCCTACATGGGGTGACTTGTCAGACTCCAGTCAGGTCTGCTGGCTTGGTTCTGGCTTCCAGTAGGTGCACTGGCAAATCCACAAGACTGCAATTATATATAATTGCTAAGAAGAATCCTTACCACTTCTAGAGCCGTGGGTTTTTTTAGATGTCACTCGAGTTCTGCATAGTTGCTGTTAATAGAGGCTTCAGGACTAGAGCTGCTGGAAAAACAGCTGGCTTTCATGTAAGAAGAAAATGGGGGATTCCATGTGCCTCCCCTCCAATAAAAACCCACTTCTGAAGTAGAAGGGGAAAAAAGCTCATGGCATTCCTTATGCAACATCAGCAATTCAGCAATTATTTCCCGAGGAAATATGTTTTGAAAAGAAGGCAGGGGAAGAGGAACTTGATTAATTAGGAAAGTCAAATTCTTGAAGTGTACCACTGAAATTTGTAAAGTTAATATTTTGCTTTTTCCAGTCTTATTACTGTGCTTTGAATGCTGTATTGCTCATTCCCGTTCCTAATTAATTTGTCTTGCTGAGAATATCTTTAGTAGCAGAAGAGAGCTGGGAGAATGACTTTGAAAAAGCTTAGTTTTCAGGTCTAATTGTATTGTATCAATAGTTTTAGATTTTTTTTAAATTTTCATTTAAATTGATAGTTTCATCAGACAAATATTAACTATTTGTTATAATGTAGCTCTATAACTACATATATATAACTGTATATATTATATATATATAACTGTTTAAGTTGCTTATCTCCATATGTTTTAAATTCATTGCTACCTCAAATTTTTGGAGAAGGATGTTGCTTCAGCTGTGTATCCCTGAATGACGTTAACTGCCAAAATGCTCATGTCAGCTATTTGTGTTTGAAAAATTCTGATCTTTAGGACTGAAACCATTCTGATAGTGTTGCATAGCACCCAGTAAAGGAATTGTGTTTGAATTCTGTGCCTTCTACTGTTCCTCTCTGCATTGAAATTCTTAGTGTATAAGTCTTAGAATCCCAGTAGGAGTGAGGGTTTTTTAGTGGTTATTCTGTTTTTTGGTGTGGTGTTTTTCTTTTTTTTTTTTTTATTAAGAGTAACCTTCCCTCTTTCTTCCCATAAAATTTCACCTTTCTATTGTGAGTCAATAACATCACTTGATAAATGTAAGCTTTTTTCATTTGCTTAAAGGCGTCATTTTGGAGAAGGTAGAAAGTTTCCCATAAAATTCTTCAAAGTTACATTTCTGGAATTACAGAAGTTTGAAACTTGTCTTGGGCTTCACATTGGCTTTGTTTAAATCAACAAGTTATTTGCTTTTGACTTTTCTGGTTTTGTTCTTTGGGTGAGGAATTCCTTCAACAAGAGGGATTAGGAGAGCTTTGTATAGAAACAGTTGCAGAGGTGTAATAAATATCTTAGATACTTTCTGATTGGCTCTAGATAATGATTATAGCACTCTTTGCAGTTAGGTCATTTTTTCAGTGCATAAAACAGCAGAAAGGCATAAGGAACTGAATGTTGAATAGCTTTGTAAAATGAAGAAGGTTAATCTATTTTTTAAAAGTACAAAAACTTTCATTTCTATTTTGTTTCTAACATAGGAGCTGACATGTCGGGAAGAACTTCTGACCCTTCTCCTGTCACTTCTGCCATTGGTGTGGAAAATCCCTGTCCAAGAAGAAAAAGCAATAGGTATGTTTTATCACCTACAGTATTAAGGACCTAAAAGAAGTGGTTTGTGTATTACTACAGAGCCTAGGACTCCTCACCAAATAGTAGTAGTTCATTGTAATACATATCCTCTTAACATAGCATGAAGACGTGGATTCTGCAGAGAACTTAAACTCAAAAATACCAATGTTCTGTCAGCATACAAGGAAGATCGAAATTGTACAGAGAAGGTAAAGGCTCTCGGTCAGCGTGAAAGGCAATGCTCACATTACTGTGTAGCTGAACTTGATGGTGGTGAGATTTTTTTCTTCTTTTCAGGTGATTTGGGGGGAAAAGAGATTTGAAAGACTAAATGATATTTTTGCTAATGTGAAGTGTTTCATGATGAGTAGAAGGGGAAAACGTACTGATTCTTTTTAAAAACAAAAAAAGTAATACATGCTGACACTAGAGGCAGAATGATGCAGACTTTTCTTCTGAAATTGAAGAAATGGGAAGTAGAGAATAAGCTTAAAACCAAACAGTGGACAACAGAGTATGAAAGAAGTGCAATGTTATCAGGGAGACAGGCCCTGAAAAATAGAATATTACTGGATGATTATGAACAGAACCAGGCTGCATTCCTTAGAAAATATGATGTTCTGTGTCAAACTGATGTGCTAATTGAGGAATCAAATTGCAAGGGTTCAACTGCCAAAGAGTCAGTTTAAAATGAATTAAAGAAATGAAAGGGATGATACAAAATAAACTCTGTGCAAAAACTGAACCAGGAAATGGCAGTGATTTGTTTCTTTTGTTTTGGGCTCTTGTGTTTGTCTGAATTCTTTTCCCTATTAGAGGATGAAACAAATGAAGTTTCCTGTCTGTTTGAGAGAGTTCCTAAGGATTCTCACCTGAAGCTCTCCCAATGTTTTCTGCTATTTTAAACTCCTGCAAATTGAAGGCTTTTGTTAATGTTTGTAGACTTGGAGTATTTAAAGTGCCAGTTTCATAGCACTTTTATATAATAAACTTTCCTGCTTGCTCAGTGGCATCATTCTTTCATGCTCCTGTAAGCATGATTGAATTAAAGAAACATTTTGGTTATCTTATGAGACCTTTGACTYTTCCAGGGTTAGCTTAAAATGCTGTTGTATAAATAGGTTTTAAGATGTTCTGGTTTTGCACTCTGCATAATACACAGTTTTTCCTTCTACAAATTTCCCTCTCATAGCAGTGATGCAGCAAATGTGATGTATATCCAGTTGTGCACTAAGAACTCTTTTTCTTGGACTGAAATAAATGCAYCTGTATTAGGCAGCTTTTTTCTTTCTGTGCAGGAAATATCCTTTGTTTGATAAAGTACTCCTGGTTAATTTCCTGCCTCCAAAGCAGATGATGTTTCTTCCTTAAGCGTCACAACTATGACTTTATGAAACAGCAAGGCRCAGTCATGCTTGCACATGGAAGCATCTTTCCTTTCAGTTTGATTAATGATTGTATCTATTGTGTGGGCTTTTGGGGTTTGAGCGGGGCGGGGGGCTGTTGTTAACTATCGCATTTTTCTAAATGCTAAACTTACTGGATGGTGATACTTGCAGTTGTTTTATACTAGGTATTTTACTGGCCAAAGCAATCAGATACAGTTCTGTCACTACTTAATGACAGGATTATGTCACTTAATGATGGATTTTATCCCAGAACATACAGACTTTTTTCTCTGCCTGCTTTTTCGACAGTTTATGATCTGAGTTTACCAGTACAAATTAACTGGTGGTACTTGCATTTTGTTCTTCAAAATCTTCTTGCCCATTGAATCAGATTTAAATTTTATATTCGCTACTTTATACTGCATACTTGAAAGGGTTTTTTGGCTTGGCTTGTATGGGAATATTCAGCACCCTAAACATTATTCTTTTCCATCTCCCTCTTGTCCCTGACTGTTTTGAAATCCACTACTTTTATTTCTGCTTTTTGTGTTTGGAACAATTAACACTGAAGTAAATACTGAGGTCTGTATACTTGAAGGTCTGAACTGTTACTAAGTAGAGAAATTTATTTTTTTCTATTACCACTGGTATGCTAACAATTTCTTCATGCATTCTAAGAGGACTGAGTTAACGCACCCAGTTCCTATAGCAGCTAAGTTGCAAAAAGTGACAATGGGTCATCAAGTTGAAAAAGCCCTTTTCTTCCCCTTAGAGTTTTTCTTTACTTGTTGTGGGATAGGGCCATTTGGCAATGCTTATAGTGAGACTTTGAATATATTAAATGGTATACACAGAGTAAATATTGCTTGAGTAACTGGCTAAAACTGCTTCCATGGCTAAGTAATAGAGGGGATCTCAGAGTTGGTATCCTGCAGATTAATATTTTACTTCTACTGTATTAGTATGTCTAACTTTATCCAAATTTAAATTGAATATAACTATTGTGGCTATATTGTTCCTTTATATCCTATCTGTAACAGGCCAAAAGTTTTTTTGAACTAAGCTTTCTTCCCTTTGCTTACCAAAAAGTCCTTTTATCTACCTTGATAACATCTCTTCTTAAGAGAATGGAATAGCTATGCCTACAAAAAAGTTTTAGAAAACCCTCTAGCACTTTTTTTGTCTAAACCTAGGTAGAAAATGAACTAATTTGTCTAGGCTTTGAAAATAGCCAGTGTGGTTCCTAAACATGAATTGTTGCTGACTTTTTTTATACTGAAATTGTCACACATAGATATATGCAAAACCATGACCTATAAGATACAAATTTATTTCATATTTTTAAGCTGAAAGTATTAAACTATAAAATTAGGAAAAAAGCTTTACATATTATAATGTTCCTGAATGTTCCTTTAATATTCCTTTTGTTATCTTTGTGTTTCAACAGATTTTAATATACCCTTTACAGCAGACATATGCCTGACCAAAGAGAACAATTCAAGTTCTGTGAAATCTACTCAGGAAAAACTAGGCTTAGATGGAAGCACTCGTTCATCTCTTCAGACTTCTGTAAAACTAAATCCTCGGTCCCGAAAAAGTGGACGTCTGCGCAAAACCACCCATCGTTATTCTGTGCGAGATGCAAGAAGATCTCAGCTGTCCACTTCAGATTCAGAAGGCAATTCTGATGACAAGACTAGTGTAATAACGAAACACAGACGCTCCCAGTTACTGCAGCCTTTTTTAACATATCCAGTTAGGGACAGCTACCTTGTAGGTAGAAGTGATTGCCTACCTGTGGAAGTGGTACCAAATTCTAATCCTGATGCCCCTAATCTAGAAAATTCCAGCCAAATTATTCCAGCACATGAGCTAAGCCCAGAGGTTTTGAATGAGCCAGGAATTGCTGAGAGCAACATGGATAACTCTCCTTTTGATTTATGCCATGTCTTATTGTCGCTCCTAGAGAAAGTGTGCAAATTTGATACTACTTTGAATCACAGTTCTGCTCTTTCAGCTAGTGTGGTGCCTACATTGACTGAGTTCTTATCAGGATTTGGAGACTGTTGCAATGTAAGTAGTAACACAGAAAATGAAGTAGTTTCTGCTGGGTGGACCGAAGAACCTGTGGCTCTGATCCAAAGGATGCTYTTTCGAACAGTGCTGCATCTTATGTCTTTAGACATTAGCAATACAGAAACAATGCCTGACAATTTACGAAGAAATTTAACAGACCTACTTAAAGCAGCATTAAAAATCAGAATTTGCTTGGAAAAGCAACCCGATCCTTTTGCTCCAGGATACAAGAAAACACTACAGCAGCTGGTTCAGGATGACTTCATATTTTCTAGATATCATCACAGAGCCTTGCTTCTACCTGAGGTTATAGAAGGGGTCTTGCAGATTTTGATCTGCTGTCTACAAAGTGCAGCCTCTAATCCATTCTACTTTAGCCAAGCTATAGATCTGGTTCATGAGTTCATACAGCATCAGGGATTTAAGCTGTTTGAAGTAACAGTGCTTCAAATGGAATGGCTGTGTATGAAGAATGAGGGAGTAACTGGGGAAGCCTCAGAGCATCTGAAAGCCCTGATCAACAGCATCATGAAAATAATCAGCACTGTCAAAAAAGTGAAATCAGAGCAGCTCCATCAATCAATGTGTACAAGAAAGCGGCACAGACGGTGCGAGTACTCCCACTTCATGCATCACCACAGAGATCTCTCTGGGCTCTCTGTATCTGCTTTTAAAAACCAAGCTTCCAAAAACCCCTTTGAAACTGCTGATGGAGAAGTTCATTATCCTGACAGATGCTGTTGCATTGCTGTTTGTGCACACCAGTGTTTGTACTTGTTGCAACAAGTTTCTTTGAGCAGTACTTGTGTTCAAATTCTCTCGGGTGTACATAATGTAGGAATATGTTGTTGTATGGATCCAAGGTCTGTGATCGTCCCATTGCTTCATGCTTCCAAGTTACCAATATTAAAGAACTTTCAACAGCACATATTGAACATCCTTAACAAGTTTATATTGGATCAGCTGGGTGGAGCAGAAGTTTCTCCAAAAATTATACAGGCATCATGCAATATATGTACTGTTGACTGTGATCAACTTGCTCAGCTGGAAGATGCCTTGCAGGGTAACTCTAGTGATGCCGGTCTTGCACCTAGTTCCTYTTGCAGAGTTCAGGGAATTCTGCCTAGCAGTGGATCTGAAGATATTTTGTTGAGATGGGATGCATTGGAGGCTTATCAGGACATTGTTTTTGAAGAAGACAAACTACGCGGCATGCAAATTGCAAGCCATATTTGCCACTTAATTCAAAAGGGAAATGCAGTGGTCCAATGGAAACTATATAACTGTATTTATAATCCTGTGCTTCAGAGAGGGGTTGAGCTAGCTTGCCATGCTCAACAACTTGGACTAACTACAGCTGATAAACTCACATGCAGTTACCATAGCCAGTGTTTGCCTTCTGAAGTACTTCAGATTTATTTGCAGGCACTCCCTGTGTTGCTTACATCCAGGTTGGTTGATTTTCTGTTTATTAATGGAAAGCATGCTAATTATGTACAGAGCTTTGTATGTTTGTTACTGATCAGAACGTAAGTTTTATCTGGACTGTAGGCTGCATGTAGATATTGTAGGGGTGGCAACAAGATAAATGCTTGAATAACATAAGATTTAATCCTAGATTCATAAACCATAGAAAGTGAGGGCTCTCTACCGATGAGTTATGGTCTTTAACAAGCCAAAATGTGTAGAAACAAATAAAATCTTTGTCCAATGTGATATGCTCTTTGCCTTTTCATTCCTCATGCTAAAGTGAGTCAGGAATGTTGAACAGATTGACGTGTCACGTTTCTGTAGGAATCAGACTACTTAGTTTTCCGGTCTGTTTCCCTTTTCCTTCTAGAATGTCTTCATAGAAACAACCTTTCAAAAATAAGGCTTGAGAGGTTTACTGTCCTGAAATAACTGTTTCCTAATTTACAAAACCCTATTCATCTAAACAACAACAAAAACCAACCCCCAAACATTCTTCCAAAGCATGAAATAGAAACTTTCCTATTTATTGTTGAATTGATGAAATAGTTGTTTAATACAATATATGGAAGTTTATTCAGAATATGAATGTGTCCGTTCATCCAGGAAAGATTCTGATCTTTTCTGTTGGAGTCCTGATAGACTGAAGTGAATTTAGTAGGGTTATCTGAGACAATTACGAAGAATAGACTAGTATTCCAGTTTATGTAAAGGATTGTCTAATACATTTAAGTTTTATCCTAACCTAAACTGTATCAGAAGCTATTAATTTTTGAAAGTGCACTTCGTGGCAAAAAGGCAAGAGAAGTAAAGTTTAGATTAAAAAAGTTTAAGATATCCTATTTCCTACTGGCTTAAAGATGGGAATATACAAGTACATGATTCATTTGATGCTAGAGTGTGTAACTTGGTTACAGTAAAAGCTGACCCTGGGGGAAGGAGATAGGAGGGTAAGGAAGGTGGATGTCTACAAGCAAACATAGTACACTAAGGAGCTTACAGATCCTTACTCCAAATTCTGTATGAACTCAATGTAATACTTGAGTAGAAAGAAGGAAAAAATATACTTGGAAACAAATATACTGAAAGGTTTTTTTAACATTGGACATCCTGGCCTAACAATGGCACAGAAAGTTGTGCTTGAAAGGTATTCCTGAATTCTATCTGAAATACATTGTCCATGCAACTATAGACATAGCTAGTAAAATGTCTTAAAACTTCAAGTTTGAGAAGGAAGGTGAAGTCACAGAACTGAGAGAGATAAAGATATTTACTAGCTCCAATTGCTAATAAAAAGTTAGGGGGAGGAGGTACCACTAAAGAGCAAATGTCATAAATAAAGTTAATTAAACACCTTTAATGTTTTGAACATCATACATCTTTGTGGTCTACATCAATATTTCCTACATTGTATCTTACAAAAAAATTGAGTTTTCTACTATCAGATGGATGATGTTTACTTGGGATTCTAGAGTACTGCAAACAAGTTCCTCCTCTTTTTAATTTACAGTTTACAGTAATTTATAGCAATTACTCTAAACGTGATCAGTCCTTAGTGTTATTCAGGTGTGTAGAACAGAGGGTTATTTTTGGACAAGATGTGTCATCTGAACTACATGAATTTGTGGCTGATTTATAAGGTAACTCTTATGCTTTCTCTTGCAGGGTAATTAGAGACTTGTTTCTGAGTTGCAATGGAGTGAATCAAATGACTGAGTTAAATTACTTGGATACTTTAAGAAGCCATTCTTTGAAAGTGTTGGAGACTTTGATACTCTGCCTTGGTGATCAGCAGAAAGACCAAGCAATGCCAGAACTGGAAGGCCTGAACAGCGAACAAAAGGAGTCTACGTCTGACTTGCCTGCTTCTCTTTGTAGCCAGCATGCTGTTTCAGAAGTTCCTCAAAGCCTGAGCAAGTTTTATGCTGGCTTGAAAGAGGCTTACCCAAAAAAGAAAAAGTTTGTGAGCCAAGACATTCACGTCAACACAATAAACCTATTTCTCTGTGTTGCTTTTTTATGTGTAAGTAAAGAAGCAGATGGTGATCTGGATTCAGCTAATGACTCTGAAGATACGTCAGGATATGATAGTACAGCTAGCGAGCCATTAGGCCACAAATTACCGTATCTGTCACTGGAAAGCCTTACTTTGCCCTCTCTGGAACATATTCACAGGGCTGCAGATATTTGGTCCATGTGTCGTTGCATATATTTGTATAGTTCAGTTTTCCAGAGACAGTTCCATAGACTTGGAGGCTTTGAAGCATGCCATAGATTACTAATCCTGATAATTCAGAAACTTGCAAAAAATAAGGAAAAGGAACAAGAAAAGAGGGAGAGAGTATTGAGTGAAAGCAGCAGAAGTTCACATGGGAGTCCTCGTGGTGAGCTTCTCAGCAAGGATGACTCTACTCAGTTGGCTAAAAGCAGAGAGGTGACACAATTGGAGCTTGATAGTTCTGACAGTCTTGCTGGTGCAGAGCAGCTGGTGCCTGAATGGATCTCCTGTGACAGCTCTTTGAGTAGGGAACACACTTCAGTTAGTTCAGTTGCCAATCTTGAAGGGATGAAGACTTCTGTAAGAGAAGAGACTGAGTGGGCACTTCAAGGTATCAGACTTCTAGAAGCTCTGCTGACAATCTGTCTACACAGTGCAAGCACCATGCAGCAGAAGATGGAAGTGGAGATGTTTCACCAGGTACTGTCAAACTTCCCTTGGCTTACTTTACTCATATTTGTTACATACAGTATTATTTTAACAGTAATTTAGTCAAAAGTTCTTTTAGAGATGAAAAAAGCTTATGCTCTTATCATGGTACCATATTTTTTTGTGTAGTACTGAAAGCATACAGCTAAATGATGTGCTTAATAGTCAGGGGTAGTGGTCAGCAGGCATGAAAGAATGGGAATGGGTGGATGAACAAACTGGCAGTTGCTGTTTCTGAGGAGGCATCTTCCCACATGTCAGCTTGTCACTTCTTGTATTCAGTAAGATGCTGGTAAGGACCCTGCACCCCTTTGCTTGTTCTCCAGCATGATCTTTGTCCTCCACTCTTTTGGGTTGGATCCCTGTTCATGCCAATTGCCTGCTTCTTGGGCACTGGGAGAGAGCCTTCTGGAATGGCAGATTGATCCAGGCTGGATGAGATTTTTACCTTGCTCACTTTTTTGAACTGTTTTTCTAGTTTATTTTTCATGTATCTGTTACAGTTTGGGCCAGCATGGTCAATATGGCTAAGGGCTGAACTCGACATCAAATGCTGTTTTCTGGGTTAATGTATCTTGAGTCCCAGGGAAGACTGTGATCCTGACAGATGAAGATTTTGTTTTTCTTTTTCTGCATAAAATGGTCCTAACTAGAGGAAAGGGATGGTTTCCTCTGACTACAAAGGCAGTAGTGGATGTTGACAACTACGAATTGCTGGCTGACTATACCTCTATTTTTTTCGGGTCAGTTATGACCGCTTTTTCTCTTTTTTCCCCGTGTAGTCCTTTTGTCTGGTCCCACATTCTCCAGAGGCTGTCTGAGCTGGTGGGAGAGACTTGGTTGGYTTTTTTTTTTGTGGGTTTTTTTTGTTTGTTTGGTTTTTTTTGAAAGGGTATTCAGTGGAGAATATTTGTGACAGAGGTGGGATTGAAGGAGAGCTGCGTAGGCAAGACGTGAGCATTATACATAACGACTCACACATGGTGTTTTTGATGATGGTTCTGAGCAGAGCATGGCGCTTGAGAAAGAGAGGAATATGAGAGGGCATGGGTACTGAAAGGACACCTGAAAAAAATATTACTTAAGCCTTAGAGGTGAACTAATTCAGTGTTCCACAAAGTTGTTACTTCACAGAAGACACCTTCACCGTGCTTTAATGTTTTAATGGCTATCTTGAATTTTACTTGGCAGTTTGTTACAAAAGCAGGAGGCGTTAGGTACAGGAGAGAACTGGAAACTGGAATTCTGTCTGGGCCACGTGCTATTTTTGTGAACTTGGACATGTAACCCTCTGACTTGTTAACCTCTTTAGTAATATTGTGGTGTGATCGGAATGCACTATGTACTTGAAACTGTTTCAGAGATGTTTATTTTTGAAATGGTGCTCTCACTTGCAGTGTTTGGGAAACAGCATGTTGCCAGATTTTTTTTCAGTGTGCAGATTGCTTAACCAGCTAAATCTGTCATGACAAACAGGATGAATCTTTCTTATTGCAAGAGCCTGGATGAAGTCTGATGGTTTTAGCTGAGAAGTAAGATTAGCGTAGGTGGAAGGGGAAGTTCTTAAATGAAAGTACTAGACCATTTCTGTTAGCCAAAACAGAATAACATGAATCAAAATGTTTGTCTCCCCCAAAACACAGAATACCTGTGTGGATGATATCTTACTTCAAATAAGAGAGCAGCTTGCTCAATCAAAAGTGATAGAAACTGACTTGGCAAAGCCGCTGTTTGATTCACTGCTTCGTGTTGCGTTGGGCACTTTTTCTGCTGATCTGGATCATTCTGAAGAAAAGATTGAAAAGGTATGAAACACTAACTAAGTAGTCAAATTCTAAATACCGCAAGGTTTACTCAGTCAGGTTTATGTTGTTTGGGTCTATTTTTAAACTCGATAGGACATGTTTAAATGTGTGTAGTTATTGTGGCTGTTGAAGATTAATTCTCTGATTCTCATATGTAAGTGTGGAAGTTGAATGCTGGTTATTGATATGCTCCCCACATTTACTGCTCAAAATGAGTCATGCTCTGAAAAGGAGCAAACTGTGTTATGCTTTATGGACATACCTGAAACCTGATGTTCTCTTCCCTCTTTCATCCCACAACAGTGTGATAAACTCTCAAAGGGAGAGCTTCAGACAGGGATGTTGACTGACCTTAGTGGCTGCAGACATATCTTCACCTTAGAGTGAATGTCAAGGTGTATGTTCATGGTGATAGTGATTTTTGGAAACACAGTTGTTATTAATGTATTGGCCACCTGCTTACCAAAGGTTTGGTTAGGTAGTAAGAAAAATCCATCTTTGCAGAATCCATTTTCTATGTAAGAATGAAGTATCTATAAAAAGTATCTCAAGTTTCTTGGAAGTGTATGATTAATTTGTTTCTTTTGCCAATGGGTTTGGAGAAAATAGGCATCTGGCAGGTTCTAAATTACTTGCTTTTCTGACCAACGATGGTAAATTTGTTTGTGTTATACAGACCCATTACACTGAAAAGGAGCCTGTGTCACAACCTGGAGATATTTCTGAAGAAACTGAAGAATCACAGTGCTGTAGTCTTAAACTCTTTTCTGAAGAGGAAGGGTATGAAGCAGATAGTGAAAGTAACCCTGATGATAGTGAAACCAAGAATGAAGGTAAATGTGAACTTTCTGACTATACAAAGCAGTCTTTATGACATAGCAAAGCTTGCTTGTCTTTTGAGATGTACAAAAATAGGGTGAGCATCAGAGACCTTTAACAGATAGAAATAGTTTAACATTTTTACTTCCAGTATGATGCCATTACAGATGGAGAGATGATGAATATTCTTATTGAGTGTTACAGGAACTGTTCTGTCTTGGTTTTCTTGGTTTATGTGACTCTTGCCTTAAAGTCATGTTGCTCAAATGTATTATTGTGGTCTAGAAGCAGATTTCTCCAGAGATGCTTATCAGTAATTTGTCTGAAAATCAATGCTCAATTCTTTTATTTAGTACTATAACAATCTGGTAAAAATTAGGTAGTCTAATTGTATCTCTTTATAGTCATTCAATGACTGATGTGCACGTCTCTTGCTGTATTCTGTTTGTGTAATTGATTTTGAACATGAATTTGCTTTTATTTTTTCCTTTGYGCTGAAGATCTGGATGCTTACGTTCTTGTATGAGGTCAGCATGAGCAGGAACAGCCTTTAATAGAACTGCATTCAACTGTTGCTGTTTACCTGTGTGACTAGGCTTTATCAACAGATATACAACATTTTAATTCAGAAATGCTTTTAAAAATTTAATCTGAAATATTTCCATGAAACATTTGCATGAAATGTATGTCTGTACCAAATAATTTTTTTAAGTAACATGCTTTAAAGTCTCTCCAAGATGTAAGAGGAGGGGCTAAAATGTGGGGTTTTGGGTTGTTTTTTTTCTTTTTTGATTGTCAGGGAGATATTCTGTCATGTGCCGTCTTGTGCATTTTCTGAGTTAAATAACTAAACAACTGCTTCGCCCAACCTTTTAACATGAAATAAAATCATTTAAATTGATCTCCTTTCTTGGCAGGCTGAGTTCTGTATAGAAGCTTGAGGCTCTATTACAATGATTTTACTGTCATATTTCATGAATTGCGTATTTCATCATTACTATGTGTGTCCAGTTCCCAGGAAATGAAGGCACACAGTTTAAGAGCCTTRCCCTTCTGTATTGGCAGGAAAATATGAAAATCTGAAGCAGAATAGAAGATTATACTAACTTCTGAAAACTGCTTAAAGCTAGTGACTGTTTCTGTTTTGTACCTATGAGAACGTTGGAGAAAGTATGTCCTTGGATGTTCTGTTTAAATCATGCAAACTGTATTCAGCTGAGTAAGTTTCAATAAGACAAATGTTTTCTTTCAGGAGCAGATGCAAAGGCAGAACCAGGATGTGCTGGTCCTTCAGGTTATTTTAATGACCTAGCTGAAAACATCGATCAAGGAGAATTAATGTATCCTGAAATCTGCATGTTAGAATTAAACTTGCTCTCAGCTGGTAATGCAARTTTAGATGTGCTTGCTCATGTATTCCAAAGCTGCCTGAAAATCATCAGCCAGAAGGAGAGAAATGCCACTGTACTTATAGAACAGGTAAAAATGTTATTAAACAAAGGCAACAGCTTAGCAGTTGTATATCTTATTTTCTTCAGTTTTACAGTACCAGTATACCTAATAGAGTGATCTCRGAAATATTCTCACTTGTTACGGCATTTGGTAAGACCTGAAACAATGTAAATGACTGATTATTGCCAGCTGCATTGCATTTAAGTTACCAGAAACTATAGAAGCTACAGTTAACTAATGTATTGAAAGATAATTTGACCTTCAAATCTTTTGAGTTTCACAGTTGCCTTATTTTATTAAGACAGTTCAATCACTACAGCTATAGATACAGATTTAATGACAGGCCATGGGGGGGGGCAAGTATCTTCTTGTATATGTATATATGTAAACATTCTAAATATATATGTATTCAATATGTACTTTTAGAAACTTTCAGTGATGTACCTCAAAAATATTTCATGCTTTTATTCTTCATAAGTTTCTGTTAGAAATTAGTCCTCATGATCCTTTGGCATTTCTGATGGTTAGCTTGCTTTTTGGTTTTTAATGTTTTTAATAACTAAATTGAGTATGCCTCTTTTGCAAAAAGGGAAAATATAGTTAARTAATCTAAGCTTGAAGTTCTTGTTTATATAATCATTTGACTAAGAAGCAAAGTTAGTGCTTTACAGCTTAAACCAAAAGCAGGAAAGGAAAGCATTGTTTTATTTCAGTACTCCAATTGTTTGTGTGAATTATTAACTTTAAATCACTAGCACACATGTATTTCTTTTTTCTGAACTTCAACACATGAAATTACTTATAATTCAAAATAATCTTGTTTTCATTACTCTTCAATATCGTTTAGAAAGAGCAATGTATTGAACTAATCAATTTAGAGGTTTTGAATATCTCTAACTGGGAAAATCTCTACCTTTATCTAAGATGCATTTGTGAAGGATGCTTGTAAGTAAACAGCTCTTTTTTTTTTGTAATTACTCTTTAAAGTAATCTTTCATAAAAAGGTTGGGGAAAGGTTGAATTTGCTTTCAGTATTRCATCACTATATATCCAACATACTGTATTTTGTCACAACCTGTCAAATCCTGTAATTCTGTTATGAGGGAGAAGACAAGGGACATCTCAGCTGCTGAATTGATAATGGCTCAAAGGTTTCTTTCTAGAATCGTTTGGATTTCAAAGTCTCTCTTCTGCAACTGAACTGTACAGAAGATGAAAGAATGTTCATTAGCAAATTTAAAAAGATTTCCATAACTTAAAGTAACTGGAATTGACTTTAAAATCAATAGTAGATAAGAATTGATAGAAAGAAATTATTTCTTAGTTCTTTGAGCTGGTATATATTCTTCAGATATCAATTTTCCCTGTGTTTTTTAACAGGGAGCTGTTAAACATCTTTTGGGAGGATTTCTGAACATATTGACACAAACGGAGTCTAGTTTTCATGGTGAGTTCAAGGTCTAAGTAACTTAAATACTGCTTTTTATAACTTAATGTATACACACTCAAATTTTTAGTTCACAATGCAAATGCAAAATTGACAAAGCAAATTCATTGGCATGTGTGAATTTATGCAGCTGCTTTAACTTGTGACAAGTATCTAACTTATGTGTAAATACAGGGCTATTTCTGAGCTAGTGGGAATCTTATTTAAACACATGCTGGCAGATCTGAAAACGATAGTTGAAATCATAAACTTAGGGTGACAGCGTTAACAAACATTGCTCAGAAAAATGAATCTGACTCCATGACAATGTAAGTTTTTATTTCAAATTTCTTTGTTAACACAGGTCTTAGTAATGTCTTGATTGAGTTGTTTTTCTAATCAGAAAACAGCTAGCTAATCCAAGAATGTGGAAGCAAATTAAATGCTTGCCCTAAGGTAGCTTCCCATAATGAGGTTGCTCCACAGCAGGAGATGATGTAAATCCATCCCAGGACTTTGATCCCTGGCTTTGTGGGGAGAGCCTTTGCAATGTAGATGCTAGGTTCCCAGACTTTCAGACTCCACTTTGCAAACCTAGGAGCCAGACTTGCTGTAGCCATCTAGATTYGTTCAATGAAATTTTGAATGATGGTGTCAGGGAGTACTGTTGGATCTCTCTAGAATTCATCTTTGTAATCATTACTGCTTCCTGAATTTGAAATGTTTTTGCAAAACACTCTGAATTCGAAGTTAATCTTTCCTCATAATAGTATGGAATATGAATTTTTAAAGCTTTTTAAAGAATTCTTTTCAAGAATATTATTTTGTCTCCTTATTTTTAGCATGTCAGATGGTGCTGGTAGACCTTTTAGTTTCCTTGATGAGTTCACAGACATGCTCAGAAGAGCTAACTCTTCTTCTGAGGATATTTTTGGAGAAGACACCTTGTACGGTATGTATGGAGTAGCACATAGCAAAATTCAGAGGCTTAATGAGAAAGATGAAGCAAAAAGAAAATCCTTTTGTGTCCAAGTATTTTGGGAAATAAGGAGACTGTAACAGCAACATTCTAACTGATCAGAGCAAATAAAATTTTGTTGTTGAAATAATTCATTCTCAAAACATGAAAAGGAAATAGAAGATAAGAAAAGAGAGGGTTTTGAGATGTGTGCTTAGAGTCCTGGGAACTCTCTTCAGCACAAGAAAACAAGATTCCTCCTGAGGAGACTTGACATTGTGGTTATGGATGACAGAACACTGTAATACTGTAAAATTTGAACTCATTCCTTTAAAGTTATAAAGCATCTCGCTATTTCAGGAATGCTTTAGCAGCAGGAATTACTTTCAAAACTGTCTTAAGTTGGTTTGTGTAATGCTGGAATCTACTGCATGTGTGGGATATACTGCTGAAATACCTATCTGTTGGTTTGAGTGGGAGTCTGTAGAAAAAAAAAACAAAAAAAACCAAACAAACAAACAAAAAAACAAGCGGAAGGAAATAAAAAAAAAAAATACTGTGGGGTCTGAAATAGTACCAAACCAAACAAGGAGACACAAGTCAATTTTTCAATGGTAGCTTGCAATAATTGGCTAAGTAACTAGAGAAACTTTTTGGCTTAAGGGCTCAGCTAGTTTTGTTACTGGTTATGCAATAACAAAGTGAYGGCCTGTGTGTGCATTCTTAACCAGCCTCAAACATGGGGTAAAAGGTGTGGTCTTTTGTTGAGGTATAAGTTAATCTGTTAGCACATAACAAATGTGAGATAAGATTGTGCAATGACCACCTGCTGTGGTTCAGCTGATTCTAAGCATGGTAACTTGAAAATTGATCTGCCCTGACTAAATCCCCAAAACTGTTTGGCCATGGTCTGATGAAGTTGCCACTTGATGCTTTGTAAATGTGTGTCAGTTTGGATATGGAAGTCCACCTCTGTTGGGAAAACATGAATCCAAATTTAAATGAAGAGTGGGGTTCTGTTTAGTTAGATGACACTTTGACTACATCGTGTAAACAGTTTGATTTATTTCCCTCCCTTCCCCCCCCCCATTTGTTTGGTTTATTTCTTCTAGGAGATACTACTCAAGGGTGTATTGAAGATTATAGAAACTAATATTTATATGAACCCATTACAGTACCTTGCCTTCCCTTTGCTACATGGCACAAATTTGAGTAGTAGTTCTTCACAAAAGTCTGCTAGCACTTCCAACAGCAAACCTGCTGGACTATTAAAAAGAGCAAAATTTTCACAGAGTAAGAAAGAGGCAGAAGGTGAAAATTTGAGTCACCAGCTGCTTTCTTCTTGGCATGTAGCCCCAATTCACTTGCCTTTAGTTGGACAAAACTGTTGGCCACACATGTCTGAAGGCTTCAGTGTCTCACTGTGGTTTCGTCTGGAGTGTGCTCATGAAACAGAAAATTCAACAGAAAAGGGGAAAAAAATCAAGAGAAGAAGCAGACTGGTAGCTGTAAGAGAGAACAGCTTTGACAGCACAGGTGAGGATACAGTACTTCCCATTTCAGTACTTCCTGTTTCTATTTAGGTAGCACTGAAGGATTCTGGTTACAAGTATTACTAACTGATGTGCCATATACAAAAAGTTGAATTTTTTTCTTATGATGGCTATAAACAGGAGTGGTAGTCTTTCTGAGTTTTCTTTGAGTACTRTATCATATACTTGAAGATAAAACACTTCCAGCCTTAGTCCTTAAGTTAGCTTAATGCCTGCTTCCTTAGAAATTAAGTATTCTCATTGAATTTGTAACTTCAGTAAAATGTCTTTATGCTACTTCATGTTATGCTGAAGAAAATATTAAATGCTGCAGCTGGAAGGTCTTGGGAAAAGACTGCTCTCAAGTTTATTTGGTCTCATGTATTGATGAAGCAAGTGGCTTTTGTGTTCTTTCGCTTTAATAGAGAGATAGTAAATCTTTGTGATTTAGGATTTAAATATTGGAACTCTTAGCTAAAAGATGCTCTGAATCCATCAAGTCAAGAGCCTGAGGCTGACTCRGTATAAATCCTCTAACTTTCTTTGTGTGTGTGCCATTGTAAATCTCAATAGCTGTACAACATTTCTCTGTTTATACTTTTGTAGAGACCCACCTGCTCCCAAACTCTTTTGAGCAGAATCTTTTGGATTATAATTTGTAGGAGGAAAAATTCGTTATTTAAAATGCCTCCCAATCACAACACTTGGAATACCTTTTACTGTACTTTTTTTACTGTATTTGAATAAAAGGGGGGGAAACCCAACTCTGAATGTTGGAACTCACTAGAGCTGCTTTTGTTAGAAGGTCTGTGCTTTTGCTTGGTAAAGTAAAGTAAAAATATTGAATGCAAGATCATGCTTAAAGGGTAGTATGATTTGTGAAGAAAAATCTAAAGATTTCTTGGTGCACACTAAGACTGCCAGTTCAACATACGAATGTAATATGATACGGCATGTCGAAAGCATCATTGAATTAGATGGAGTGTATTCATGCTCAGAGGGTTTACATGATTACAAACAAAAATGTGAAGTGTTAACTTAATGTCAAGCTCCTCTGTTTCAATATATGAGACCTAGGTCTCTGAAGAGAATCGCACATATTAGTCAGCTCACTTAAAAAAAAAAAAAAAAAAAAAAAAAAAAAAAGGTGGTGGTGGTTGTTTTTCTCTCTCCCCCCCCCAACAAAAACCAGTTCTCTGCAGTACCTGAACTCCTGAACTATTTCTTTTCACACTTGATAGCTGGTAGGACAGGCATTGTTGTTGTACTGTATTGTAATTGTGTATAAACATGTTTATATTTCTAGAAGAAACGAAGTCTATAGGAATGGAATACCTAAGCCTGGGAGATAAACTTGTTGAAGATGGCTGTATTCATATAATTTCACTGGGTTCCAAAGCATTGATGATACAAGTCTGGGCAGACTTGAACACTGGAGCATTCATATTTCGGTATGGTGTACTAGTCCAAAAGCAGTCTTGTGAACATATGTATTGTTACTTCCAGTAGCAGTGTGCAGAGAATACTGGTGGAGAGTAGAGAACTAATTTCTATAGTAGTCATCTTGCAGATTGATGGCAACATCAAGTAAGTTTATTGTATACAGGTCTACAGGATTACTTGCTTAAAATGTTAGTCTCTGGTCTTGCATCTTTCATGTAGTCATATATATAAATAATTGCCCAGAGTAAGATGCAAGATCAGTCATAAATATAATGTAATGCAAGGTAGCAATTCAAGTATAAACGAAATGACACAATAAATGTGTGAAGATAAGCAAAAGCTTTTGTAGCTGTACGTTTTCACACCTCAGGTGTGAAAATTGCTGTTGTTTAGTACTTACCATGACAATCTTGGTTTTAATCTTCGGAACACATTTTAGACCTAGTTTAGTTCTCATAGTAATGTATCCTTAAAATGGGTCTAAAGCTGCAATTTTAGAACACTTTATTTCACAGCATTCAAAGCACCTGCATTTTTTCAATAAACTGAACTTAACTTCTCTGTAAAATAGAGATAATATCCTTATCTTAAATGCAAGCAGATTCATGCAAACAAGTTAAATAACTAGGTTGAAACCATAATGTAAGGATATCCCTAGCTTATGTTTAGCTCTCTAAATATAGCCTTGTGATCAAAAAAATTTATCTGTGAAAGTTAAGGAATGCAATCTCAAAGCAACTGAGGCCAAAAAATTGCACATTTGGGGCTTAAAATGCAAATTTGAAAACAAACATACATGCTTGTTTTTCCTTTTCTGTTGTTTTCATAGTATGTGCATGGATCCAAATGATGAGATGAAAGCTGGTCTGCTGGCACAGGCTGAATCTCCAGAGAATGTTTTCCTTGTGGGCAGGTGGCAGCATTTAGCAATAACATATCTGCAGCAGCCGGAAGGCAAGAAAAATATCCATGGAAAGCTGTTGCTGTGGGTTTCTGGTCAGAGGTAAAGTATACATTAGTTGCACCTAGATATTTATGTTCTTAAAAAGATGTTCTCTGGTAGGAAAACATCTGCACTATTTTGGCGCAAGCTGAAGTTACGGTTGAGTAGTCTTCTGGGGGTAGGAGAGGGGTGTCTTACACTGCTAGGAATTCCCTAGAAATATCCAGAATGGTCTGGAGTGCTTTGAGAATCTTCAGTTCATACCGTGGACCAATGCAGACATCAATGTTTTTCTTCATCACAAATAAGTGAAAGAGGTAAGTACTACAAGATTTTGAGTAAGATCTGAAAAAAGCTATGGCATGAAGTTAGCCRTAGGCATAATGTCTCTGGTTAAGTTAAGAATCTGAATTAAGGAGGTATAGTTCAGGTACTGGCAATATTCTTGAAAGTAGGAATGGAGAGGAGATGGAGAGAAGGCAGTCATTTTGCTCCACTGAGAGAAACGGAGAGGGGAGAAGTTAAAAAAATATTTTGGACAAGATCTGAACTGGTGGTGGGAAGTACTGCTTCTTCCATTGAAAACTTAAGGTCCATGCTTCTAAATGAGGTACCTGATGCTAGGTTGGGTGGGCCTGCGCCTGCATGAAATATTCATTGGTTAGAGAAGAAGAAATTTATTAAATATCACAATTTTTATTCTTTCTTCCTGAAGTCCAGACTATGAAGACTTCCTTTGTGTCCCAAATATGACGCAGGTGGTCAAAATGCTATGTTGTACAACAATTAGACGTATCACAAAAAATCTTTACTATTCCTCTAGAATTTGGTCAGTAAACAAGCAACGTTATTAAAGACATTCCTAAAACTAGATCTAGGAAAAAAGCTGTTGCACAGTTTTTCTTCCTGCAGTTAAACCTGGAATTGTAAAGTATAATACTTGTTTCACTTTGTTCTTGAAACTACATGGAGTTAATTTTTAAGCAACTTGATTTCCCCCCCATTGTTCAGTCTGTGCATGCTGATATGCAATAAAGTCCAAGTACGGAGATACAGAATCATAGAATAGTTTGGGTCGGAAGGGACCTTTAAAGGTTATCTAGTCCAACCCCCCTGCTATGGGCAGGGACATCTTCAACTAGATCAGGTTGCTCAGAGCCCCCTCCAACCTGACCTTGAACGTTTCCAGGGATCRGGCATCTACCATCTCTCTGGGCAAGGGCAACCTGTTCCAGTGTCTCACCACCCTCAGTGTAAAAAATTTCTTCCTTATATCTAGTCTAAATCTACCCTCTTCAGGTTTAAAGCCATTCCCCCTTGTCCTGTCACAACAGGCCCTGCTAAAAAGTTTGTCCCCATCTTTCTTATAAACCCCCTTTAAGTACTGATAGGCTGCAATAAGGTCTCCCCTCAGCCTTCTCTTCTCCAGGCTGAACAACCCCAACTCTCTCAGCCTTTCCTCATAGGAGAGGTGTTCCATCCCCCTGATCATTTTTGTGACCCTCCTCTGGACCCGTTCCAACAGTCTGTGTCTTTCTTGTGCTGGGGACACCAGAGCTGGACGCAGTACTCCAGGTGGGGTCTCACCAGAGCAGAGTAGAGATGCAGAATCACCTCCCTCAACCTGCTGGCCATGCTTCTTTTGATGCAGCCCATGATACGGTTGGCCTTCTGGGCTGTGAACACACATTGCTGGCTCATGTTGAGCTTTTCATCCACCAGTACCCCCAAGTCCTTCTCGGCAGGGCTGCTCTCAATCCCTTCATCCCCCAGCCTGTATTGATACCAGGGGTTGCCCTGACCCTGGCGCAGGACCTTGCACTTGGCCTTGTTGAACCTCATGAGGTTCACACGGGCCCACTTCTCAAGCTTGTCCAGGTCCCTCTGGAAAGCATCCTGTCCCTCAGTTTAGGGGAAACTAAAAATATTACAATGTTCTGCACATGTGCAGTTAATGAGGCCCTGCTATATAGAGAGTTAGTTGCCAATTTGCTAATAGTTAGGCTCTTCCAGGAAGCTTCAGATGACCTTTACAGTCCAATTGGTCTGCTTATGTAAATGCACATAAGGTTAATTGGATGCTTTCTGAAAGCATCAGGCTTATTGCCCGTGGCTGTACAGCACACTAGCTCCGACAACGTTCCTTGGTATAAGCAAATCCTCGACATGATATTTTCCAGCGTATGTGAACCACAGTTTTCATGATGTGCATTAGCATATTCAAAGGCCTTTGACTTTTTAGGAATAGCAGAAATTTTTGAAAAATTGTGATATTTTAGAAGTGCGTATAGTGTTATATACAGTTTCTTCTTTGAGGTCAGAGGGAAGGAGGAAGGAATTTCAGATCTAGGAAATCTTGACTGTATGGCAACCCTAGTTGGGACTCTATTCCTCTGTTCAGTGCAGTATTTGTATCCATACATCATTATGTAACTGAGTTCTAAGGTGCCTAGAAGTTGAAGACAGCTTTAGTAATTTAATGTTGATAACAGCATGGCTTCTCATCTGCTAAATATTAAAATCTATTTTAAGCCTAAGCTGAATACCTTAGCAATTTTGATCGCTTCTTAATATTTGAACTTGTTTCTTTACATGTATTTTTAGGAAATGTGAGATTAATTTAGATTACGCACTACCAAGGAAATCAAGTTTATCATCTGACAGTAATAAAACATTTTGTATGATTGGCCATTGTACATCATCTCAAGAGGAATTGCTTCGATTATCGGGTAGATGGGATCTTGGAAATCTTCTTCTATTTAATGGTACTTTTGTATGCTTTTTTCTTGAATAAGTCGTCTTTTCTTCCCCCTCCAAGATTAAAAGCTTAATTTGATTTTTTTTTTTAACATGCCAAGCTTTTACAGTAAAAGCAACAATACATTCTTTACCAGCATAATGCATCGTGGAGAAAGTAGGCAAATGTTTCAGTATTGGGTACTTCCTAATGTGTCCTTCTGCCACTATTCCCTTGCTTTCTTTTTAGTGCCGTAATTGGCAATTCCAGTTACTTTAGTGTTTATTTAAATTTCTTTAAATAATACCTTGGGGTAGGGGATGGAGAGATGGTGGTACTTGCTCTGTTTTTTTTCTTAAAGCACTCAGTCTCTCCCAGCTGGAAAACTGATTTCACTTACCTGCTTCTAAAATAGTAGTTTCAAATTACTTAAAGCATGTTATAAAGTAAACAAAATCTGAACCACCAAATACTCCAAATTAAGCGTGCTTATTTCTGAAACTGCTGAAGTTACTTTGGGGTTTTCTTAGATGTATAATTCTCCTCCCTCTTGGAAAGTTTTGTCCAGGATTTCTGTGTGTTTGCTTAGTGCTGAAGGCTGGAACCCTGCTGGTTGTCATCTGGCATTTCTTCATGTGCAGTGGCCTGGTCAGGACTATTACACAAGTGAAATCAGTTTGCCAGGGTGTGTGGTGTGTGCGGGTATGTGTAGATATAGTGTATTTGTGCAGGCCATAGGTGAGATGCTTGTCATAAATATAAGCTCCACCTGGTCAATCTACATGGTCTGATTGCCATGTGCCTGCAGCCAGCATAATTGATGTATCCAGAGAGCACTGGATTTACTGCTATACAGTTGTCATCCACCCATACATCATAGACTTGGGTCCTTCTGGATACTTCTTTTGAATTTGCATTCTCACAAACAGATGACCTGAGATGTGCTGTCTGGAAAGGGGAGGGAGGTTCATTTGGCCTGCTACTGCCTACATATTTTTATTTTTTTCCTCCCTACCAGTTGTAGTGAGCTTTTATTGTTGTTGCATCCTTCTTGGTCACTCTACCCAACTCTTCATGATGTTGTAGCATGCTGTTGCTATCTGTAATCTTGCTATGCTTTGAAAACTTTGAGGAGGCTTGGATAGATGACTTTTCAGTTTAAAAAAGTGTAAGTGATTATTCAGAGCTGTTGGTCTTCAGTTCATGCAGATCATTTTCCTGATTTGGTTTCAGTTGCCTTTGCCACTGAATTGATCTGGCCTGTGATGTGTCAGAAGTCACTGATCTACAGTAGCTAATAGGAAGCATTGGACCGTACTGATTGTTTCTCATCAGCAGGTCCTACAAAAAACAGCCAGCGATGTTCCTTGTAAAGTCTCTGATGCAGTCTACTAGCCAATGTATGAATTTTGCTTTATTGTATACTAAAGAGTTAACAGCTTCTTTTCTGGATTTTAGGTGCAAAGATTGGGCCAGAGGAAGCATTTTACTTATACACATGTGGGCCAGACTTCACATCTGTAATGCCTTGTAAATATGGCAAAACATTGACTGATTGCTCTAAGTACATAAGTAAAGAGATTCTACAATGTGAACAAATAAAGGAGCTCTTCATGGCAAAAAAGGAAGTGGATGTTGGGCCTTTAATTGTAAGTTTCTACTTAAAAATGGTTCTTAATCTTTTAGAACTGGTTAAGAAACTGGGAACACATTTCCTGCTGACTCTCAAAGTGCTTCACTTTCTCAAAGCAGGCAGGAGCAAATCCAGTTTTCATTAAAATCATTGCAGGGTTCTTCCCTTTTTATTTCAATGGGAGTTGAACTCTACAGAAGGTGACCATTTCATCTTGCTGTAGGCTGGATTCTGACAACTTCTAGATGTTCCAGTATGTATAATACTGCATATTTCATCTACCAGAGAAGCAGGCACCTCCAAAGGTATATTAAGTACCTGCCCTAGGATGAATAGTAGCTCTTGTCTCTGTTAGCTTAAAGGTAGCCAAGGACAGCTTAGTTAACCTTTTAACATTAAAACTGAGAGAAGAGGAGAAAGGAGGATTTATCTGGCTTTAACAGGAAGCAAAAGACTTCATCCCAATTCTTCGGGGGTTTTGAGAGGGAGTAAGTTTGCATCAAGTTTGGCTGAAAAGTCATTTTGCAGCTGGCAGATCTTAGCTTTTCTCATCTTCCCTGACTGAAACAGCCATGCAGGTGTAAATATAGTTACACTAGAAAAAGAATAAAATAAAACTTTCTTATCAGTGCAGCCTGCTATATTTGGGGAATTGTCTTTATGCACTGGTAATTCCTGCTGTATGAATTGCTTCCACTAGAGGGATTTTTCTGATCTTGTTCTACAGCAGCTCTGTAGCTGTAGGCAAAGGGTCATTTTGTCTGGATGTGATCCTTGTAGACAATGGTACTAAATTTTGAATAGGTTAAGAAGGAATGAATGGAATAAGTAAAAAGCTTAACAAATCAGTCATGCAACTTTTAAGCTTATTTTGCCTTACAAAACACCAAGTAACCAGAGAGAACAACTATGTGCTTAAGTAATGAATTAATCTCTGCACTTTTGCATAGAATGCAAGTGCCTTAAATATAATTATTTCTCTATTTTAAATAAATAATCTCCCAAATATGATCATTTTACATTTTCTGTGAAAATGAGTCTGTTACTTTCCATAGGAGCTTTGGTTTTGCTCTAAGTCTCTTCATCAGTAACGGAACTTCTTCTATTGAGATCTTTTTTCTTATGGCAAAGCTGATTAAAGGATAGACTTAAAACAAAAAATTGGAGAGATTTTGGAAAAAATAGATAACTTTCTGGTTTGGACTCTCCACTTTAGAAAGGGAAACAATTTGCCCAATACCTCTGTATGTTCATTTTCTTTTAAGTTTGTCAGTAACTTTGTTTTTATGCAAAATAGTTGTAATTCTTCTTCAGGTGATAAAAGGGGCATCCTTGGTAGAATTTTTTAGTGCTTTCTTAACTTTCTGTGCTGTAGCTATTGCATACATTTGCTAAAATTTAGGAATCCTGTTGCATTTTAGTGCACATGCATCCACACGAAACTTAAGAGCATGCTAACAAAGTAGAAATGAACTGCCAAAGCTGCTGCTACTTGCTGTTAGGTGACTTTTTTTGTGTGTGGCTTTTTGTGTTTTGAGGGTTGGGTTTTTTGTATTAAAATTTCTTGAAAAAATTTATAAACCTCTCTTGTTTCAGGAGAGTCTTGCTGTTGTTTATACCACGTGCTGCCCTGGTCAGTACACCATATATGAACCTGTTATTAGACTGAAAGGTCAGGTGAAAACTGTACCTTCTCAGAGACCTTTCAGTTCAAAAGAAGTTCAGAGCAATGTATTGGACTCTCATCACCTGAAAACACTTCAGCCTGTTGAATATAAAACTCTTCAGGGTATACTACATGAAATTGGAGGAACTGGTGCATTTGTTTTCCTCTTTGCTAGGGTAAGGGGGCTGGAGGAGGGGGATGCATGTATGTGTTCTCCCATATAAAATTTTCTTTGGATCTTRGGTAGCAAATTACATTCTAGCTGCCTTGCTCTAGTCAGCATGTGACGACTTTTTTCTTGAAGAAAATTTGTGGAAAATACCTGTGGCATAACACAGACTGCATCATACAGGTTGTCTTAAATTGGAAACTTAATTATAATTCTATTATGTAATGTTTTCTATAATATTGCTAGTATGTAAGATGTGGTGTTACATTCTGATTTAGAGATGGGGCTTCTAAATGTCAAAAGAGATTATTTTTAGGAGTGTTGTAGAACTGATCATATTTTTGGTTTCTAATTTTTAAAGGCACTTAAATTCATTGCATATCTTTTAACACTTTAAACACAGGATATTCACAATGTAAGCATGAATAAATGTAAAACTACGTTATGTGCAGAGCTTTAATTTTATCTAATAAATAGCAAGAGCTTTTTTGAGAGAACTGTTCAGCCATGTTCAAAGGCTTATCCTGTCTAAGGAAAATTGTAATTTCAAAAATATTAAGTATATGAGCCTTAACTTAGTTACTGCGTAGCTGTGACCTTTACATGGAGAGGCTAACATTTGTGCTAGGAGTCTCTGAAGTACTACCGTTAATTCAAAATACTAATGTAGGCCTAAAACTTGTTTGTTTTGTATGCCTCTGGCAATGGTAGTGTTCTGAATGGTGTGTGGAGAGTAATCAATGTGCATTAGGCTAGACAGTCAGGTGTTCAGACTTCTGGTTATGAAGACACTGCCTGCTGTAATTTTAACATTGATAGTGAAATCTGAGGAGAAAATCCTTACTCATGTTATTGTATTACGTAAACTTATGCTAAGTACATGCTACAAATCCTGCTGTAGACTCTATTTGCATCAGTAAAGCAAGTGAACAATAGATCAGCTGTCAGATAATACAGGTATACATGTGTATAACTAAGTGCAGCAGAATTAATGGGCACACAGCAAGGGAACCTATAAGAACTGAAATTCCATTCGTGTCGGATTTCCTTCTTGTACATTTTTTGTAAAAATACCATTTGCTCTTTCCTGGGATTCAAGAATTGTAGGAAGCAAAGAGTGAAGAATGGTCCATGGTCTTCATCTATCAAATTGCTTGTTTCTTTACAGACAAAATAAAACTTTAATGTTTGACACTTCCAGGTAGAGATAGTCTAGACCTTCAGGAACCTTAATTTAAAGTCTTCCTTAAACATTCAGGAAACATACTTTTCCAGGGCAAAAGTTTATTCTTATTAGTAGTTTATGTATTTTATGACCTTGTGACTTATAGCAAGAATAAATTGGTGCCTTCTACTTACATTTTGTTTAGAACAGATTTTTTTCTTAAAAGGGGATTCTTTTAATGGGAGTTCTATTTTCTTAGCAGATCATCATTTACCACAGTAGGAATTATCACTTCAGATATAATATCTGAATGTACACACATAAGCAAAAATGAAGGTTATGTACATAACCTCAAAATCTTTAAAACAGATTGAATCCAGAAGTTATGATTTAAGACTGTAACAAAGTGTTTTTAAGGCTTTTTTCTAAATGTTTGTCATTAAACTGTTTTGTTAAATTTGCCTTTTCTTCAGGTTGTAGAGATTAGCAGCTGTGAAGACACTCAAGCTTTAGCACTACAACTTATACTATCTTTAACAAAATACAATCAACAGAGAATACAGGAGATGGACAATTGTAATGGTTATTCTATGATTCATCGAGTGTTGATCAAACCAAAATGCATTGTTGGATTTTGCATGCTGAAGGTAGAGTGCTCTTTAAACCTAATATTTTGTTCAATGTTAGCACAAATTTAGAAACTTCTCTGTGATTTTAATTCTACATTTGAAGCTGTCTTCACAAAGGCAGAACAGTGATTTAGAGCAAGTTCAGTCTAGGAGTGTTTTGGCTTGAACTAGAAACTCCTCAGAGGTAAGGGGAGAAAAAGGAAGTTGAAAGACCCTGATTTCAGAGGAGATGGGTGGGGGGAAAAAGCAACTTTGTTTCTCTGAGAGCAAAGATTTTCAAGAAAGCTTAAACTTGTAAGCAATTAATAAAAATATTTGAGTGCACTTAAATCTTTTAAAATTTTTTTTTGTACTGGTGTTATAAGAATGAAGCCTCTTAAATGCCTCCAGTGGGGTTACTAAACTCAGTAACTATTTTCAAAGTTGACCAGGTAGATATATGCTTTCCCTATCAAGAGTTTGATGTCTCTTTCAAGATTTTTTTTTTTTTTTTGATAAATTGGATAGGACAACTTTATTGCTTTGTGCTTATGACATTAAAAAATATTTCACCCTCTTTAAGACTCTTCTTGAAGGATGCTGCAGTGATGAGATTCTCTGTATAAATGAAAATGGGCAATTCATGCTTGACACAGATTCTACTGCAGTTATCCAAGATGTTCAATTGTTAGAAAAGCTGCTGCTTGACTGGAAGATATGGTCTAAAGCAAAGGTAATTACTTTCATTTTGGAAAGATTTTAAGTCTAAAAGTCAGTATTTAAAAAAAAAGTGATAAAATATTATGAGGTCTGAAATTAATTTCTTCAGTTAGATGTCAGTAATTACTAAAACTTTCTAAAATTAATGGTCCTTATTTTTCTTTGAATAGCTGGTAGTAGCATCAAGCTCCCACTGTCAATGATGCAGGTAGCCTTAGCGTATTAAATTCTGTAAAGGTAATGTATGTAAATGACTTGTTAGTTGAATGGATTAATTTTTAGGGAAACTTGTTAAGACTGAGGAAGACCTGCTTCCCTCTGCAGTTAAACTGTTGAAAATAACCATCCAGTGTTAATATAGCAAAGAGTATACAAAACTAGTTTTAGACAAGAAGTAATTTTTTTGTAGCTTAATCATTAAAATATGCTTAATTTTGTATGAGCATAACTTTTCTGATAGTTTCTAGTTCTGACCTGACCATTTGCAGTCATTTAGTCTTTTTCTTAGGTGCAAAACTAACTTGATTTGTTTATGTTCCTAAACTGTTTGAGTTTTTTATTCTCAGTGTGTAGACTCAGAAATATATTTTTGAAGCTATGTTCCTGTTTTGTTTTTGTTTTTCAGCAAGGTGTTTGGGAAACTCTGTTAGCAGCTCTAGAAATCCTTATCAGAGCTAACCATCACCAACAGATGTTTAACATTAAACAGCTATTGAAAGCTCAAGTGGTACATCACTTCCTGTTAACTTGTCAGGTTTTGCAGGTACTTTCACTCTGAAATCCTACTTCGTGCTTGGCAAATACTCAGTTTTACTTGCGGGGGGTGGGGAAGAGACTAAATGCTATAGAAAAAACAACTTCAGTAGACTCTGTCCTCTGTGCTTCCAGACCCCTTTCATCTTCTTCAACAGGCATTGTTGCTGTGAACTGATATAGTTCCCTACTGGGTGCTCTATTTACTGCTGGACAGAAGGGGCAAGAGATTTTAACCATCTGGTACTATTTGAAAACCTAGGCACTAGGTTACTTGCACAATCCATACATAAGTAGGAGCTGAAATGAACTGTGACCCTTTTATAAAGACCTGTGATGTCTCTTACTAGTTCAAGTCTTTTCATACAGCAGTCTCAGTTAAGGTGCTTGAGTACCAAAAAAAGAGGTGAAATTTAGAGAAGTTAGAAACAAGTTAATCACCATGCTTGCATTACAGTGGGGTTTCCCACAAGTTTCTTGAAGTCCTGTTCTAAAATCGGGTTTCAGTTAACAAATTTTTTTTCAAATAGCCATTGTCAAACTACATAGAATGCTTGATCAAGCAGAAATGATAAATATAATTATCAATGAAATCTCAAATGTGTATGTTTACAAAAATGGCCATTGAAGTGGAAATACGGAAGACGCAGTGTGGCACTGTTCAGAAAGTTCTTAATTTGTTTGAAATGTTAGTATCAGGAACTATTTTAATTTCTCTACAAATATGTAATACAATGACAGTAAACTACACTTTCAATGGTGATTCATGTCCTAAGGCTCCAGCATTTCAAGTCAGAGTAGTATAGTATACAGATGATGTTCATTTTCTAAAAATAAACTTGCATAACATCTGCAATATTTTGTTTGTGCCTGAATTTTGAGTGTGCTGGACTTGGGTAACGTTGAATAGGTACAGCAGCTCCTCTCAAATTAAAGAATACAGGCTTTATTACTTAAGCTTTTTTTTTGTCTGTTCTACTATAGCATGACAATTGGCTACCTCAGAGTGGCAATTCTAATGTCAAATTAAAAATGTAAATAACTTACAGTTGTGTGCTGCTCTTCCTTTCTAGGAGCACAAAGAAGGGCACCTTGCATCCCTGCCTCGGGAGGTTTGTAGGTCATTTGTGAAAATAATTGAAGAAGTACTTGGATCTCCCCCAGACCTGGAATTGCTGACACTGGTCTTCAATTTCCTCTTAGCAGTTCATCCTCCCACTAATACATATGTTTGTCACAATCCTACCAACTTCTACTTTTCCCTGCACATAGGTAGATATGTCACATTTAACTAGAAATAAACAATAAGATAAAAATCTAGTCATAAATTAATATCTAAAAAAGCCTCTTTCACTCTTATAAATTACTATTCTATGAATATGTTCTTTGATTGCTATATTGTAATAACTATATATAAAAAATTATTGAACTATTGGGACTTAGTAAAGTAAAAGTAGTTTACAGTATTGAGAGACATTATAGTTCGACTTTGTTTGCTTGGTTTACTTGGAGAGCTTTCTTCTGTCTACAGCCGTAGATAATCTCTCTGGTGGTTGTGTCTAACTTTCTTCAAAGTTTGATGCTGCTAAATGGAATGCATAATGTTAGCTGCCTGTATGGACATATTTGCCTGTGGGCAAATCTTAGAGAAAAATGTCTAACTTACCTGTAAATGAAGCTTCTTCAGAAATATGTGTATATGGTCCTGTCTCCACCTCTACTTGTTTACTGAATTCCTAGAAAAATAAAGGGCCTGAGGAGCATTTTTAGCAAATGATCAGTTGCACTGCAAGACATCATTGGCAGGCACCATTAGTGCATTGCATACAAGTTACTGAAAGTACCTATGGGCTTTGCGGGGTGCAGATATAGGACAACAGCTGTCTTTAATAAATTTGTATTAGATGATCACTTTGGCAAAATGAGTGATATGAACTTTAAAAATTCTTTCTTGTTCTTTTAAAAAATGAGAAACTGGTAGATGTATAGTTCATGCTTTAATATTAGCATTGTACAACCTTAGACACAATTTACATAAACATGGAGAGCATCATCCAAGTTTGAAATGTTTTCTCCTTTTGCAGATGCCTGTGTACCTCCAGTTTTAGTAATCAGTTTCAAAGGCAGTACAGTTGTTTTTATTTGTATCTGTCCTCTAATAATAATAGATGTAAAATTCTGAGTAAGAGAAGAATGCACTTTTTGATACTTTGAGCCTTAGTAGATGAACCTGTTTGAGAACAGCCACCTGTTTTTGACATGTCAAAGTCAAAGTTGTTATTTCTTGTATGCCTGCAAGGACCATCTTTAAATATGATTACTTTAGAACAGCATCATATTTTCAGTGTTCTGAAGTAAATTTTAGGTATATCACTAAAAATTAAAAAATGTTCTCAAGTGCTTTTTCTCAGATGCTCATGAGTCGAGGACTTCTCATTAGTCTCCAGTGATCAGCTTGAAATGTAACCTGGCTACTATGAGTCTAAATATGTCAAGAATGCAAACTTAAAAAGCTTTTATGTAACTTTTCCCCTTATCTTTTCTTTATAGATGGCAAAATTTTTCAGGAGAAAGTTGAATCACTTATGTACCTGAGAAATTCCAGCAGTGGTGGGAAGTCAATAGACAGTTCTGCATTTGTGATTACAACTCCAACTGGATTTGCAGCTTTACCACTGGGAGGTAAAACAATGCTGGAAAAACAAGGACATTAAGACACAGTCCTTTGGCAGATGGCTAGAGCGCCTTAAAGTGTTACTTTCCCACAGATATTTCTTACAAAGCTCCCCCTGCCTCTTGGAGCTTGGTGCCTGAACAGCAGAGTAAGAAGGATGGAATTGAACATGCTACCTGAACAGCTCTTCATTCTCAAGTTGAGACAAATTGCCACATTGATGGCTCAGGCAGTGAAGCGGACCAGATAGCTGAACAATTTCATCTGTTAAACAGACCTGCTAGAGATGTATGAGAATGCCTTAACCAGGCAATAGTTGAAACAGTGAGCCATAAGCAGCTATCCTATCTGTACAAAAAGCAATAAGCTGATACTTTTCTTTATTTGTGCATAATTGTTAACATCCATCTAAATATAGTATTAAAGTATTGGCATTTAGTTATACTGCAGGTATATATACTGTTCCTACATGATAGAGGATGGGAAAGTATATCTTACAAACAACAACCTAGATACCTTGGTTATATAAATTAAAATTGAATAGTTTTCTAGAAACAGTCTCATTATATAGCATGCTGAACTAGTTGAGGTCTATAAAAATAACTGCTTTAATCAGTTTTGAATGCCTCTGCTATAGATGCTGAAATAGCGTGAAGTTACTAGTTCAAGCTGGTAACTTTTTTCAGTTGGCGTGCTGTCAGTGTGATGTTTTTTGCATCATTATTGAATTAGATTGAATTAGATTTTTAATCATACTTTTTACACAAATCAACAAATATCACCTGTAAAACAAAAGCTAAAACATATAACTTATGCTTAAGCCTTTATTTAAGCTCGTTGACAATGAGAAATAAATTCTAAATAAAAATGCATAATCTAAGCAAGTTTACCAGTATATAGAAAATAGGAGTGGAAACAAATTACTCAGATATCTATCTTAGTTGCTATATATTTCAGATCATGTATGACTTAGCTATATTCTGTGTATCACCAATGTAAAACCTTTTTACAATTGATGTCTTGTTGCTACTTTGCTTAGAAAAAGCAAACTGAGTCTTCAAGCACTACTTCAGTTGAAACAGTGTTAGTTCAAGTGTCTTTTAGTAAAAGCAGTGATAGGAAGAGCAGGCCACAGTACTAAATTGTGTATGGAATTAGTCATTCTCCCATATGGATTATATATGAAATCTTATTCTTCTAAACAAAGTACTTTTTTATATCAATAGTACCAAACTGTTCTGGAACAAAGATTAGGCATATATGCCAGAGGAATACTCAAAATAAATTTTTGTGAAAATAAGTGTTTGAGTGTTRTGGTTCTGAATTTGAATTTCTAAATTTAGATAAAATATTTGAAATGGTATGTTCATTAGATAACTTGCTACCTGCATGTGGGTTTGCAATTTGTTGCACTACCTGCTAATGTGTGCGCAAGCTTGGCTGTAAGATTGTTGCAGCTATATAGATCCTTCCTGTTGTCTGAAGGCCAGCTTGGTCTGGCTATATTTGCACATGTATTTGTGTGTATGTGTATATATATATATATATTTATATAGAATCATAGAATAGTTTGGGTTGGAAGGGACCTTTAAAGGGACATCTTCAACTAGATGAGGTTGCTCAGAGCCCCATCCAACCTGACCTTGAATGTTTCCAGGGATCAGGCATTTACCACCTCTCTGGGCAACCTGTTCCAGTGTTTCACCACCCTCAGAGTAAAAAATTTCTTCCTTATATCTAGTCTAAACCTACCCTCTTTTAGTTTAAAACCATTCCCCCTTGTCCTGTCACAACAGGCCCTGCTAAAAAGTTTGCTACCACCTTAGTTATAAGCCCCCTTTAAGTACTGAAAGGCTGCAGTAAGGTCTTCCCAAAGCCTTCTCTTCTCCAGGCTGAACAACCACAACTCTCTCAGCCTTTCTTCACAGGAGAGGTGTTCCATCCCCCTGATCGTTTTTGTGACCAAATATATATAATAATATATATATATGTAAAAAAAAAAAATTATATATTATTATATTTATTATTTTATATATGTATTTGGTTTATATATATATATATCACTCATTTAAAAAAAAAAAAAATTCCTGATGCATCATCATTGCATTAGTACTAACTGGTGCATAATTTTCAAAATGCTTCTGAATGAACAAAGTCTCCTTTTCCTAGACTAACAGAAAGCTTCCTCTACCAGTCTGGTATACAGACTGCTTTCCCTCTTAAAAATATATTTTATGAAAGACATCTGTAATGTGCTCTGAAAGTTTGACTGTTTCAGGTCAAAATGTGCACTTAAAAGGAAGCCCTGTTAAATAAAATATGCAGTGATTTGTTATAAATCTGAAGTACATGTAAAGCCTTAGTGCAAAAGGGTTGATGAATAGTATTTCAATGTCCACTGAAAGATGTTGGTAGATTGGACTTCTTACACAAGAGCTCCAAATAGAGCAGCCTGCTCTATTTGACCCTTCTTTGAGCAAGGAGGTTGGGCTAGACAATCTCCAGAGGTACCTTCCACCCTCAGTGATTCTATGATTCTGTACAAATTCCTGCTGAGGGTTAGTTGAGAGGATCATAATGTAAATCCAGAAACTCCAGTATATATGCAAAAATTATTTTGCGTTTTATGTATCTTTCAGATTTGTGACTTACTAAATATATGGCTGCATAATAGCTTACTATCTCTACTTGATCGGCCAAATCTGAGCTATGCCAGGTGTTGAATCAGTTTTGCCACATAAAATTAGCTTGGGTCGTCACTGTGTTAAATGTATGTGGAGTGTAACATTGAGGGGGAAAAGCTTGTTTCTAGTGTAAAAGGAACACTAAAGGTATCCTTATATCTCTAGGGAACACTTGCAAGGCTGGTGTACAGCAGAAGATAAGCTCTCAGGCACCTAAAAGGCTTTGCAAAAGCTTACCAGCATCTCCTGCTTCCTCACCTCAAGTTCATCGAAAAAGACTGACTGAAAGAATGGGAAGGAGCGTTGATGACCTGCAGATTATTGGCAAGCGTGACTACATTGATCTCCAGGGTAGAACTGGTTTTGTAGGAAGTTCTGAAACCATAAAGAGAGTACAAGAAGAACTCTTTCTTAGCAGTTGTGAGTCTGCAAAAACAGTTTGTGACTCAGAGTTAACATCTGCTGAAATGTTTGAAGATATTGCAAAAGAAGAAGAGTTATCTGAAAACGCATTTGAGAGTAAAGAAGCAGATGCAGACCTAAAATGTAATGAAGGTGCTGGTGCTGCAGCTGAGCCATTGCCACGTCGTCCAGACAATCTGAAAGGACTGCCTTCATTTCAGAAGAGTCAGAGTAATTTTGCAGGGTTGGGCTTAGCATTTTCTGTTCACGGAGGATCATCAGCCATTGCTCACTGGCCAAGCTTTGCTGACAAGAATGTACTTCCTGAAGACTGGGACAGTCTTGCTTTTTCTTCAGCTAATGAGAATACCCAAAAAACATCTGAAAGCCCTGATGACAGGTAGGCAGATAAACAAAATAATAAATTAGCAGTAGCTCAGTAAGAGCTTTAATTTCACAGTTCTTGGTCTTGATTACTATTCTACAAAAATTGGAAGCCTGAAAATTAAGGGAGTGTTTTCAATGGCTGTCATAAACCAATTAGTTAAGCTTTTGTTCTATAGAACTGCGTTGTTTCAATTTTTCCATTATTTACGTAGCAAACTTTAAAAACCAGGAATTTTGCTATCTACGGTAGGAGTGGGAACTTCTTATGCTAGCTCACAAATCTCAAGCGAGTAGTTCTGGTCAGATAATCCTTTTTGCTATCTGCCATCCAAAAATAAGTGTTAATGAAGAGTGATAAAATAGGAGTATTGGAGAACTGTTTGCCGGATTTCCTCCTCCTTCCCCCCCCAAGAGTAGCTAACAATTATGCATTTCTTAATGTTTCCTGTTGTAGGCAATAAACTGTGGTAAAACATATTCCTCTGTTTTCAGATGTACAGAAGACTGTCTTGTGCTTATCTGTTGTGGATTATATGACCTCTTGCGTGGAGTTCTCCTAATCCTACCAGATATCATGCTAGATGATGTGATGGACAAACTTATCCAACCTGATTACCTTATAGTTCTTGTGAACCACCCATCTCCTCTCATACAACAAGGCGTCATTAAAGTAGGCCTATTTAAAATGTTTTCAGCTAAAAAGTTGTGAACTAGCGTAGTTAACATGTAGGAAACATGAAGTTCTGTTAATATTTTTTATTTTGCTTTCTTCAGTTTTTTTCTAGTTTTACTTCTGAATTTTAAGATATGTTTCCACCCCCACAGATTAAAAAACAAACAAACAAAAGAAACAACAACCCACAAAAAAACCAAAACAACATAAACATAGAATCTTTCAATAGATAATGATAGTCTATGATCTAAGACAGGGCTTAAGAGCATATGACAGCATTACTGATGTAAATGCAAGCAACAATGCAGAAAAGTTGGTGACCATCTCTTCAAAATTAAATACATGATGCACTATGTTAAATTAAGGTGCAAGCAAAGTTTTGACTTCTAACACGGTTGACTTTCAGTTATTCTGGGGAGTCATCCACACGTTTGTGGCCTGAGGCTTCAAAATGTTTTCAGAGATTTTTGTAGTATTGACAAGGACAATGTTCCTGGATGATAACATTATGCAGATGAAAAAATTTGAGTAGATTTGTATTTTAATTTGAAGAAGAATAAGATTATATGGCTTTATTAACAAAACGATCCAAAAAAATCATGCATGCACTTGCATACACACCAAAGTGTGGGATTTAACAAGTATAAAAAGTTTGAATGTATTTATGTATGTGTTCTGTAACTGTTATGTGTGTGATTTCATCTCCCCCAAACTTGACTAAAAACCTAAGAGTCTTCAGATTAAAAGGATAAAGTCATCTGTCAGTTCTAACAAGGGCAGTGTAGATTGCAGTTGCAATAGTGCAGTTGATGTTTTTAATCTGGAATTTTAAAAATTTGGTTTCAAACTGCAAATCACAGACAGCAACTTAACTTTCAAGGGAGTTATATTAAATGTTTAAATCTTACATCATAATTATGCATTTATTTTTAGTTGTTGGATGCGTATTTCAACAGAGCAAGGAGGGAGCAGAAGGAGAAATTCTTAAAGAACCGTGGCTTCTCCTTGCTAGCCAACCAGCTGTACCTTCACCAGGGCACTCAGGAAGTTGTAGAGTGCTTTTTGGAAATGCTCTTTGGCCGCTCTGTTGGCTTGGATGAAGAGTAAGTAGACTTCTGCTGCTGGATTTTAGTAGGTGATTAAGGAAAAAGCTTGATGTCACAGCTGCTTCCTTGGCTTGGCCCTGAGTTTAAACCCCTATTTCCTTTAAGGAGAATCCCACAGACACACCATTTCCTTGAACCAAAGAGCCACCTCATTGACAGGAAGGGAGATTACCTGTAAGCAGACAATTATCTAAGTAAATTACGTTTTTTAGAATTAGTCTGACTACTTAATGATTGTACAGGGAGAACATGCATCTAAGTATAGTCAGCAGGGCAAAAATCTTGCAAAAAGCTCCTTCTCAGTTGCTGCCTCTGCAAGATTTGTAGCCAAATTAATTCTGCCTGTTGGCCTGATCTTCACCCTCCAAAAAAATATTCCTGTTTAACTGCAAGACTTAAACCTGGCTGCTTAACTAGCCCCAAACCAGAGAACTGTTATTTCCTCAGGATTGATCATGGGGCTGGAAAGGTAATTCTTATCGCTCAGATTCTTTTAGGATCGTGTATAACAGTCATGTGATGGGCTGATAAACTTAGAAAAGTAATCCAATTTATTAATGCCCAAGTAATACAAGGTCTGAAGCACTGTTCTGAGTTCTACAATCAGAATAAGCCAGAAGCTGCCAAACCTAATTAAACTTCAGCAGTAATGGATATAGGATATCAAATCTGCTGTCAGTCAGTATATTATTATATTGATACCAAGCTGTATCTGGTTTCTTGATAGTGTGTGTGCCAGTAGTAATACTTATTATTGGAAAGATGATGAGTCATATTTTTTCTACACTGATTAAAAAACCCCCTCTGTTTTCATGAAATCTATATTGTAGACAGTTTGTAGTTAGCTGAAGCTTCAGATATACTTTTTAGGCACTTCATTTCCTTGTGGCTCTTTGAAGTGTTTATTTTGCTCTTATTTCCTTTAGTAGACAGGCATTGTTACTCCAATGAAATGTAGGAAATTGCCATCTACATCTTTGCCAAAATACTGGCATAGACTGGTCTTCCAGTTGCATATACTAGTTGCATATACCAGGTTGCTATTTTAAGGATGTCACTCACTTATATTTATGTTAATAGATTTGATCTGGAAGATGTCAAGAATGTTGGACTCTTTCAAAAATGGTGTGTCATTCCTGTTCTGGGTCTTATAGAGAACTCTCTGTATGATAACATTCTGCTGCATAACTGCTTCTGTCTCCTGCTGCAAATCATAAATTCCTGCTCAAAAGTTGCAGACCTACTGCTTGATAATGGTTTGCTGTACGTGTTGTGTAATACACTGGCTGCTCTCAACGGACTGGAAACAAAGTGAGTATTGTATCAGTTGCTATAAAATAGTCCAGGCACAACCTTAAGTCTAGCAAAAATTACTGTATTGTGTTTGTTCTGCTTTCTAAAATGATCAGAGACCATGTACAAAATAACACTGTTTTTGAAGTTTTCAGCTTTAATTATACCTGTAAGTGAAAGTTAATGTTTAGATATTCAGTTCAAACAATGGAATATAAAATGTTCTTTCCATACCTTAAACTTTCAAGTGAAATGACACTTTAAAATGCAAGTTTGTCACACTGTGTGCACTTTGGCTGCTTTCCCTAATAAAACTCACCTGAACAGTAAGATAAAGGCCCAGGAGATGGTAGCATTCTACTGTATCTATAGCCAATGTCAAAACTGCAGGAAAAGTCTCTCCTGTGCTGCCTGTGAGTTAATATTTGAGATTTTGAGTAACTTAAATGACTTCATTAATTACAAACATTCTGTACTTTAAGAAAGGTTATCCAGTGAAGGAAGGAGAGGTGGGGTTTTTTAATTTATTTCATTAGTTGGCATCCTGAAGAAATAGACAGATTTCCGTTTTACCCCAGTATAGTTTTAGTTCAGCATGGTTACAAAACGAGAGATTCTCAAAAAAAAAATTCAGGATGAAGACAGCATTTCAGACCTGTTCTTTAGCTTAGAAATCTGATAATACATCATTGCTTTTCCAATAAAACTTTGTTACAATGTTATTGTTAGAATGTGTCAAAGATTTGCAGGCATCTGATCTGCTAAAGTTAACACTAAAGAGGTGTCTTTGATTACAATTTCTAGCCTTCAGCAGTAACATTTTTATATGAAGTACAATATAATATTAGGTACGGTTGGCAGAAGTAGCAAGGGGAATCGTAATGGGTCTTGTTATGGGTTACAATCTACTAGAATTGTCATGTTTCTGGTAACTACAACTTTGTTTGCAGCATTCCCTTGAATGACTACAAGTTACTTGCATGCGATATACAACAGCTGCTGGTAGCAGTTGCAATTCATGCCTGCAGCTCCTCAGGTTCTCAATATTTTCGTGTTGTTGAAGACCTAATTGTGCTGCTGGGTCATCTTCAAAATAGTAAAAATGCAAGGATGCAAAGTAAGTTATCTGCTTATTTTGGGGGTCATGGGACTGGAGAAGTAAATCCCTTCCCCACTGATTTTTGTTTAAATTAATATTCCTACCGAGGGAGAAGGGGGAGTTTTCTGGTGGTGGATCTTCTTTCTCTTCTAAGTGGTTCTCAAAGTAGTAGTTTTCCTTAGGAGCCTACCTTGTGGTAAAGAATTGTGTACTGCTAATCTGAACAACCAGTGACTGTAAAAGTTCATTAAGGGTATTTAAATGGAAATGTTTTATACAGTTTCATTTAGCTTATTTCAGAGTAATCAAATTAATGCCTTTGCCATGAGAACTCACTTGTGTACTGTCTGTTTCTGTGGAATAGTGAGGTGACTTTCTATGTCACTTCCGTCGAATTGGGAGTTTTACAGCTCTTAACACATTTTGCTGTGTTCTTTTACTTTTTACAAACATCTGGTAAAAATTCTTGAAGGCATGTAAAGAACATCACGTGTCTTTTGTATGCCTCTCTGTAGATATGGCAGTTGTTCTGCAGTTAAGAGTTCTTCAAGCAGCTATTGAATTAATAAAAACTACAGCAAACCAAGATGCTCGGGAGCAGGCTGGTTCAGTCCCATCACCATCTGCACCACATCGTGCAATGTTTCAAAAGCGTAAAGGCATTGCTGGTGAGTAGCAAAAGTGTAGTATTCCTGTATTTTCTCCTGTATGTGTTACTTTCAAACTGTAATTTCAGTGATACAACAAATGAGTCCTGTTGCTTTGCTTTTTCTGTGGATTGGCTTTATAAATCAATATATATATATTCTAGAATAGTGTAGCCTGTACCCATTTTGAACTTGTGGGGTTTTTGTATTAGGAGGAGGGAGTGGGGTACGAAAATGAAACCTCAGTCACCTTATTCTCACTGCAGTGTCTAAAGCCAGATATTTCACAAGTTGCTTCGTAAAGATGTTTTTAAAGTAATTCATAGTGGTTTTAATAGCCAACTTCACAGTAAGGAAATACCAAAATAAAGTTAGTGCTTGTAACTTTAACACAGCTATGATGTGGGGATTGCATTTTTGCACAACTTTTAATTAGTGATCAACCTGAAGTGAATACCTGGCACTCCAAGGTAATAGTTGGGAATGCGAGATTCTTAGATTCCACTGTGGTTGTAAAACATTTGTGCAGTTCTAGCTTTAGAAGTAATACTTTCTCTGTATTTGATAGCTTGTGAATCATTCTGTAAAGGTTTTGGAGTCTTCTGGCTGGAAATTGATTTTGTGTATATCTCATATAAATGAAGCTGCATTTAAGACTTTGTAGAAGATATAATTTAAAAACCTGACATGTATTTGAGTTTAAAAAAAAAAAACAAACAAACCAAACAAACAAAAAAACACAAAACAAAAAACAAACAAAAAAACCCACACAAAAAAACCCCACAAAAACAAAAAACCAAAAAACAAAACACACCACACTATTATTCCCTGTTTACTATGGGAATGGTTCTCTTGATATGGTCAGCTTTCGAGGCCCCTCTCCCTCAGCCTAGTAAATATAGTGAAAATATTTTTATATTAGTGAATCGGTAAGGCACTAAAATAAAAAAATATAGTTATTTCTGAAAGAAGCAAGTACAGTCAAGGCCCACCGATTCATTTCAAGAAAATTTTAAGGAATATTCTTATAAGTTAGAAATAATACTTCTATCAAAATTAGTGGCAATGGTTATGGTATAAATGTGTTTGTGTATAAGCTGTTAATATAACTGACTCTTCATTTGTGCTAATAAAGCTAGTTTCCAATATGCAATAATTTTTTGTTGTATCATTATTTTTTAATCCTTTATCCTAATTACACAGTAAAAACAGGAATAAAAGTAACTCTTTTAGAATCTGCTTTACACAAAAATATGCAAGTTGTACAATAAATCTGATCTTGAGACTAACTCATTTCATGGTATCACTTCTTGAATTTTATATATTTATTTTCAAGTAGAAAAGCTTTTAAAATAAAGACAAACACCCAAATGACATTTATGTTCCCTTCAATATTAATGTATTTCAAATGTTTTGTTTCCTTCAATGAGGTGATGATGTAAATGATCCACTCCTTTGGATGAAAGCAGTTGCTGAGTGATTAATTTTTTGTGCATTTTAGTAGGGTGCTATTAATGCTTCTCTACTTAAAGGCTCCAGAAAGTTTTCACTTGCTCAGTCTGATGCTCTGCTGATGAAAATGCGTTCACTAGCAAGTGAGGAATTCAACATGATGATGCAGCGGAGAATGAGCCAAGAAAATCCTATCCAAGCCACTGAGACTGAGTTTGTACAAAGGTTGCAGAGGTTAACTGTTCTAGCTGTTAACAGACTCATTTATTTAGGTAGGATTTCTTTTGTTTGTTTCTGTTTTGCCAGAGCCAATGTAGTGCTATATGAAAAATGGATTCTTGCTTTTGGAGTGTTGAAGTGTTTGAGAGGAAAGTAATACCATTGACGCTAGTTTAATGGATTTAACCATAAAACATCATTCAGTGATTTGTCTCAGTATTATGTAACTGACAATCTGGATACAGTTTTTATCTGAATGAACTGAACAAGTTATTTTAATTCTGTGTTAGTCCATTCATATGTTAACTGCCTGAATTATTACCTGAAGATTTAACTCTGCCAAAGGGAGCATCTGCTCTCTTAAAATGCATCAGTTTGCATGTTCCTATGAGATGGCTACATTTATTAGCAAGATTTGATGACACTGGGGACTAGTTCAAATTCCACAGAAGCAAGAGAAAGAGTTTAGCATGTGGGACAAATAATTGAATGGCTCTGTGATTAACTGTAAATGCTGAATAAATTGGTTCATAAAGGAATTGAAATAAGGAATACTTCTGATATTTAAAACAAAAAAAAGTATGGTAAGTGTAGTAGTAAAGGCAATATTTCATTTAATGCCAGCTAAAGGATCATAGGATTGTCTTGCTTAAGATGGTACTGATCAACATGTGCCTCTTAAATTTTAAGCATCTGCTGAAGAGTGCCTTGATGTACTGGGTATAACAGAAACCACAAGTCAAAGCAGACTTTCAGCATCCCAGCTGGAAGTTCCTGAAGAGGAAAGCCAGCAAGAACTGCCTAACAGAACAAATCCTTTTCTTAAAGAAATGTTCAAAATGTTGGTGGAAGGAATCAAAGTATCCATTGTAAGTAATCAGATGTTGTCCACATTAAAGCATATTTCATAAGGTTCCTTTATTAGGAACTTTTTATGCATACAGTCTTCTGTCCATAAATGCTTTTCTTACTGCCTCTCTCAATTCAACTGTGGCTTTAAAAACTCTGTTCAGCTTCCCAGTTATTCTGCAGTTGTAAAATAATACATGCATCTATTCTGATTTTTACCTTAACTTTTAGGAAAATTCTGCTTCTTGAACAAGCACTCAAAGGTTAAATAGATTTCTTTGTAGTCCACAATTTTGCTTTGTCTCTTAAACCTCAAGGTTTAAGTTTGCTGGAGCCTATAAACAAGATCTGCTGTGCATCCACAGATGATGGAGGGTTTCCAAGCAATTTGTGTCTATAATGTATTTTAGAGATGGTGATGTAATTGGGGGGAGGGGAGGGGAACTTTCTCTTTTTTTCAGTTGTTGCCAAAGGGTTGAGAGTTTTCTTTTCTAGCATACAGGTGTTAGCTTGTCAACCTTTCCAAGGTGGTCAGGTTTCGCTTGGGTAATTTGAAATGGTGTTATTGGAAAACTTAACTTACTGCTTCTTGCCTCTTTATTTCTCTTAGGTCGTCTTTATAAAAAGTAGGTCAACCTAATTTTCTTTCCAGCTCTGGAAAATTGTTAGGTCTGTTATCTTTCCATCATGCCATACTTGTAGTACTTTTCAAAGCTGGCAGGTTTCTTTTTGTGAGCACAAGCACCTCAATCCAATGCCTGGTTTGTAATCTTTTGAGGTAATCCATTCAGAAACTAGTGATTAACGTAGAAGGACTATTCGTTAAAATAAGCAAACAAAAAACCCTTTGATTTTTTTAAACTTTCTACATCACAATTTTCACTTCTTGGATTGTTGTATAGTCCCTCTAACTGAATATCCAGTTTAGCTAGGAGTTGCATTCCTAATATTGGCAGATTGAGAGAAAAATGCTTATTTTATTAGAATGAACAAACACTTCTTTCATTTTTAGTAGAACGCCTTTTAACCCATAATAATAATCAACAAACTAAAATTAAAGACTATTTTGGTAGAGAAATCTTTATTGTCTTACATTTTGATCATATTAACTGTGTTTGTTTTGTAATATGAAAAACTTGGTAAAAGCAAGCCCTAATCTTGTAATATTAAAAAATTTTCTCTTACTTAGGGCACCAGCAGAATGAACACACCGAAGCAGCAGTGGAAGAGAATCCTCTTGTCATGTAAGGACACGTTCCGTACACAACTTGGCAGGCTTCTTGTGCACAACTTGTCTCCGGCAAGGCCACTGCAAGAGAGAAAGCAGGCTTTGGAGATGGTACATGAAGTAAACCATCAAGAGATTATGCGTGACTGTCTTAGCCCAACTTTGCAAGTAAGCTCAAGAGTGTTTGAGAGAAGTTTGTAAAACCTGTATTCAATTTTTTTGTTTAAATTTTACCATTATTTAGAACTGTATGTGGCTAAAGTTGTTCACTGCTGTTTTAGCAATGTTTAGTGTAATGCAAAGTCATGTCATACAAAAAGCCTCTGTGTACCTCTGCAATTGCTATATTATCCTGAGGGTAGATAGTTTTATAAGCGGCAAGATAGGATTACATCTGGGTATGTTGGCTCTGTAGCACATCAAACATCACACATCCTGTATAGTGCAGAAAGAAAAGGTGGTACTAGTTTTAACATGAAGAATTCTACTGAGGATGCTTGAAGTTAAGGTACCCTGAAAAAGCAGATTAATGAAGGAATTACCCTTGCCTTGGAACTCTGACTGCAGACTTCCTGGAGCTTGTAAGAACTGATTGCCACTAGATTTTAAGAGGCAGTCAGTCCTCAATCAAAGTAGTACTATCTTTTCTTATTTAGCCTTCATTAATTCTTAAAGTGGGATTGTGTATTCTATGTTCTTAACTCAAGTAGCTGAACAGTTTCTCCCTGCTTTTCTGTGTTTGTCAGGAAAAAGCTTTTTTGATCATACTCTATGTTAGTGCATGCTAAGCATTTCTTAGAGCCATGATCAGGAATCGGGTAGGAATGTTGCTGTTTGAGATCTTCAGGAACTGCAAGAATGAAATAAATGATGTAAGATATGCCACAGTTTGAGTCACTGTATACTAAGGAGAGAAAGTACTTATTAGATGAACCTATGACACTTACGCATTTCTGTTCACATACACATTATTCAATTAAATTAATGCTTTCACCAGTAAGAAAAGAGCTGATAAATTAGCAATGTCTTCTTCGGGGGAGTGTCATGTTGAGTGCATTTATGGCCGGTGTCTGCTTAACTTCATTATCTGTCAGCTCTAGTTTGGTTAATCAAACAAGGTATAGCAATCTTGGCATGCAAAATTAAGAGTGTCTGGCACATATTTCCCGAAGTATAAACAAGGCTGCAGGAGCTGAGTATTTGGAAGAGAAACTTAGGTTTCCTGTAAGCCATTTGAAAAGTGACAAGATGCTGGGGGAAGTTTTATCATGTGGAGGATTAAATTCAGCATATTCTTTCTAGTTTTATAAAATTTTGTCTTCAAATATTAAGGCAGCCATTTTCTTAAAATCACAGAAAAATTAATAGAAGAAACCTGTCCAGGCTGACTAGAAAAGGGAATAAAGTTGGAGGAAAAAACTGCTCAGTGCTGTATTATGGAAATGACAATGACTGTACATCTTTTTTCCCCTCTTCCCTTCTTTTCATCTTTTAGCATGGACCTAAATTAGTGCTCTATTTATATGAGTTAATGCACAGTCACAGCGATGAAATGACCAAAGAAGAACAAAGAGCAGCAGGAGACTTTGTGAATACATTAAAATGTTGTGGCTATAAATGCATTCCCCTGAGCCCACAACCAAAACCAGATCTAATAAAAGCTTTGAAAGAGGTTTGTGAATAAAAATTTTGCTTCAAAAACTGGGTATATTTGAGACAATTGTGTGCTATATGGGGTCAGAGTTTTACTGCAGACAGCTGTTTTGTTTGCTTGGTGCATGGCTTATGCTTTATGGGATTCTCTTTGTGTTCTGAATATTTGTCACACATACGCAATGCTTCACAGCAAGCTCACATGTTAATGTGTCCTGGTTAAGCATATTACTTAACCCAGGTGAAAGTGAGAGTTCATAATAAGCTACTAGTATCTCTCACTGTCAGGAAAAAAATAATTTTTATGGTTCCTTGCAAAAAAAAAAAAAAATTATATCTAAATATAATAAAATTGCAGTAACTGAAACGAAGTCTTAATGGTTTTAAATGCTATGAAGGTATCAGTTGAACAGTTTTGTCAGTCTTCCTTTTTTAAATTGGCATATCCTTTAGCCTCTGCTTCCTTATTTCGTCCATCTAAAAAAAAAAAAAAAAAAAGTAATGTATAAAACTTCCATTCAGGATCAGAAGAAATATGAGATGGAAGAAGGTGTAAACAAAGCTGCTTGGGAGAAGACAATGGCTAATAATCGGCAAAAGTAAGTGCCTTCTAAAAGGGGCTGCAAGAACTCTAAGAATGTTCTCTGTTCAGCACACCGCATTGCAAAGTTGCCTATATGATTATTATAGATGTTTTTTCAAATTAACAGCACTGCTAGCTTTCAGGTTTTTATTTTGCCATTATAAAAACAGCTTGATTGTAGTCATATGCATTTTGATAGGTTGTATAATAAATGGCATTATGTGAACTTCAGAATACTGAATCATTTTTTGCACGTTTTGGCATTTCACCCTTAGTTTTACAGCTGTTGTATTTGTCCAATCACCTCTCCTGTTGCTGTGATCTAGCCAATTAAATGTAAGGCAAATGTCCCTGCAACTAACCCTGGTCTTCAATGAATAAACTATCATTGTTTTCAGCATAGTATTTGAACACTTTTGTGAGCTATGTAGACTGCTGCTACTTGGTGTAATGTAAATTTAGGTAGCTTGTTGGTAGATTAAGAGGTTCTTTCCATTAATTTACATTTCAGGCTCTGCCATAAAAATAAGATCTGAGATGCACACACAACATGCTTCAATGCAGGCAACTGCAGTAGCTGTAAAGCTCAGCTTAGTCAAGTCTGTCCAGATAAGTGATAAGACTTCACTATGTTGAATAACTTCAGAGATTTGAGCAGTGGTAAACTACTGTTCTTACTTCAGATTTTTATTGTAATGAGTATACATTAATTAGTGAACCATGCTAATACATAGCCATTGATCTTCTGATTGGTTTGTCTTGTGTTTGGCCAGAAGTAATAGCTTTCTTGAAGGCTAAGAAGCAGAAGKTATTCATGAGCCTCGTGAAAATTATGTAGGCTAAGTTGCTCTGCATCTGCTGTAACAAGAACTATGGACATCTACTGTCAAACTGATAGTATTTTATAAGGGGTTTTGGTGTCTTGCCTTCCCTTTTCAGTGTGTTTATTTGACATTTTAAAACACAACTCTTTTTCCTCAGTCTGTTTCAACGTCTGGATACAAAATCTAAAGACATTTCTAAAATAGCTGGAGACATCACACAGGCTGTGTCTCTGTCACAAGGAATTGAAAGGAAGAAAGTAATCCAGCACATCAGGGGGATGTATAAGGCAGAGCTAAGTGCAAGCAGACATTGGCAGGAACTTGTTCAGCAGCTTACTCATGATCGGTAAGTTGTTCTCTCATCTCAGTGAAAAAGCAAGAGAGACTCAATGCCTGACATGCACTTTTCATTCTACTTAGAGGCACAAGAAATGTAGATGATATTAAAATTAGAATTACTTACTTCTGCTAATCATCTGATGGTTAAAGACTTGTAAAATACTTGATTTATTCTCCTTTTTTTTTTTTTAGGGTGAGTAGCCAAGTAGTATTTCTACGCCACTTAGGTGTTTTGTCGATACATTTTGCTGTGCCTAATAGAATGAAGAATGTCATAAAGTTTTAATATCTTGCATTA